>JANUWF010001033.1:0-150698 GCA_026120185.1 Voacanga thouarsii | reverse complement strand
TATTCTCTACATTTCAATCAATCCGCACAAATGAACGGCTACAATAGAACAAGTTATTTGAATTTACTCATCATCCTGAACATAAAACTCCAACTTAAATGAAAACAAGTCCCTCTTTGGGCAGTTCGTGGGATAATGGACAGGACGGACAGCTTCAAGAAGATAAGCAGGTAAAATGGAAGTCAATTTTTTCATATAATTGCTCATATAGAAAGATCTGATGATTAGTGGATTCTGGATCCTTCCAGGGTAACAAACCCTGAAAACTCACCACTTAGGGACATATTTCAGGAATAAATAGGGGCACCATTACCAGGAACCCAATGATGGTCCTGAATACAAAAGATTGCAAGAATATGTAGGCCAATGTATGAAACTACTGTCTTTGACATTTGGGTAAACCTTAAAAACAATACTTGGCCTGGAAATGGAAGAGATATGGAACAGGAGGTGTAAAGTGCAACATCCAGAGATAGGTGAAGGAGGCCACAACTTGCATTAAGATGTGAACCAAAGAAAAATGCTAAAAGGGGGAAAATGTTTCCTTCCTATTCACATATTGTGTAGAAACTTAAGCGTCCTGGAAAGAACACAGAAGAATATTCTCATATGCATGTATCCTCTTAGCTTATTTTTCTTAAAAGTGCAAGAGATGCATCATTTCAACAATCATGCTTAAGAAACACTTGTAACTGAGTTCAAACAAAGGTAAAAATAAAAATAAAAATAAAAATTTAAAAAGGGGTCCAAATATTATAGAAGCTGAAAGAGAACCTCATTCAAAGAGACATGGCAGGAGTGAAGAACAGAAATGTCCAGCATGCAATGATGATTGATGGATGCTTCAAGAGCGCAAATCTCAAAGCAAAAGATGACATGAGAAGACCAGAGGAAATTTACCAAATCTGCTAGGTTTTCAATAATACACTCGTGCCCTATATATGGAGTTGTGGCCATAAATGATGGACAAGGAAATCAATGTAAACAACTTGAAGATATGTATTTAAGGTTTAATGTAGATTCAATACAGTGTTTTCATTTCAAATGGAACATGTTGAGATACTTACAGATCACAGGCTTAAAAATCAAATGGCGCTGAGTGATAGAATTATGCTTCCTAATATTATTACGTCTGCACACAGTGGAAGGCATGTGAGTTGAGTAACAGGGTTCAAACTATGTTGTCCTACTATCATATTCCAATGATAGGTAGACACATCAGCCCATTCATGCATGTCATGGATCAGAGTAACTCAATACTCAGAGACAGCAAAAGTTTCTGTATTCTATTCCGAGAGAGTAAAAGTCTACACCTCAGTGAACTTCGTAAAGAATCAGAGCTATACTTCAGAATAATGTGCATTTACCAGAATGACAAGTCTAAACATTAAAAGAAAAGCATACAGTATTTCAAGAAACTATTAATTTGACATAGAAAAGTTGATAGCGAAGCTTCACAATTACTAGCCCATGGTCACATGAATCAGACAAACTAGTTGGAGAACACAAGGAAAACGATAAAGAAAGCAAAATGAGAAAAACCAGCATTAATATATCAGGACCCCCGCTCAGAAATCCCAATTTACCAATAACTTATCGAATGAAATAGAGACTGAGAAAAGAAATAATATCATTCATCAAATTAAAGAAGGCAAACCAATTGTAAATTCCAAATAAGGATTCTTAATAGAATATCGATGATACCAAATAGAGGGGCAGATATTCAATCACTACATCATTTAAAACTGACAAAATGCTCATACTCCAGATATTTTACCAGATATGCCCTCTTCTACATCTCCATCTTCACTATGATTGTCATCAGTAGTTTTACTATCCGTATGCCTAAACACTGCAGAATCATGCTGAGATGGAGCACTGGCAGCCCCAGTGACAGACTGCTGATAGAGAACACCAGCAGCAATTGTCAATAGCAAGCAAACCAGGCCAAAAGGACTAGCATGCTTATCCCAGATCAACACATTAATTGCCACAGTCAGAAACTTATTCACCACACTTGTTACTGTAAATGCAGTGGCAGATACGGCCTTCCTTGCCGCAAAACCAAAGAAACTAATAAGCAAACCAAAAACACAAGATAATGACACCGCCAGAAATGCAACAGGCTCAAAAAGGCTCCCTCTGTTTGATCCCAAAGCAGTGAATACATCAAGATACTCTCCAGTAATAATCCAAAACAAAGGAGCCATCATCAGTGACAACAAGTTGTTGTACAATACGAAACCCCAGGTATTCAATCCAAGATTAGTCACCATGTGCTTAATGTAAACCATCTCAGTCGTAATGGTCACCAGCTAAGCAAATGCCCATGAATAAGCAGTCAATGTAAAAGCAGAATCTGTGGCTACATACCCTACAGCACCACCCAAAATGATGGCCAGTGATAAAAATGTTAACTTGGAAGGACACGCGCGGTTGCTTCCTGAATGCGGTATCAGCTAGAGCAGCAAATAGAAGTGTACAAAGATCTAAAGACAATGAAAGTATCCACATTGGCGTGGCGCAACAACTTGGTGTTTGTGAAGATTGCCAGGAAGAAGACAATGGCAGCAGGCAAGAATTTCTTTGCAATGTCCATTGTGAATGGATCATGCTGTAAAAACCTGAATTTCCCTAAAATCCAAACACCTAAAGCTGAAGTTAAGTATTGCAAAGCAGTGAGTGTTAGGGATAGGCCCTAAGAACAAACCAAAACTCCAATGGTAAAGCCACACAAGACGATAATAAGGAAATAATAACAAAATAATGCAAAGAAAAATAAATAACGAGAAAGGAAATAAAAAAGAGAGACACAAGAACTTACGTAGTTCGGTCAACTGACCTACGTCCACGCGCGAACACGAAACAAAAACGTCACTATGAAAAAGACAATTTACAAGGCTTTAGAAGAGTATTCCTAAACCACTAAACACCACTAATACAGAACAAGAGTATTACAAAAAGCAAATGCCTCACTGGCTATTCAAACTCTTGTGTTGGTATTGTGTGTTTAAAGAACCAAACCAAGCATTTATTTATAAGGCTTCAAATGAGCTTAGAATTCAAAAAATTTGATGTGGGATTCCTTCTTGAAACAAAGTATTAATTGGTGAAGAAATCTTTGGTTTCCCGATGTGGGATGCAAGGCACCGCAACAAATCTGCACCTTGACTTGCATCTCAAACTCAAATATAGCAATTTTGCTCCATCTTCTCCACAAAAATCTTAAGATCACAAATCACGAACAGTGAACACCATTCAAGTCCAGGCACTCCTTGAACGGCTTATAGAATCCAACTATTTCTTCTACAACTGACAATGCATATGCCACTAAATTTGTATATCTTTGAGGTAGTCGAATCTCTCTTCTTGGTCTATTCTTGGCTAATACTCTTCTTCTGTATCTTCTTCATCACTGTGGACTGAATTTTGCTGAACAGAAGAAGTCAAATTAGAAGGACCAGAACTACCAATTTCAAGATCCACTTACTCATGTGTACCATCTTCATCTGCACGAGAAGAACTCGAAGACTCCCTATTAGAATTTAAGATAGATAATTCATCAAATGTAACATCTCTGCTAATTATAAATTTTGGTAATTTGGGATCTAGACACCACAATCCATATCTTTTCACCCCAGAAACATACCCAAAAAAAAAAAAAAAAACATTTCTTAGCTCTAGGCTCCAATTATTCATCATTTACATACATATATGCCGGACACGAAAAAATTTTCAAATTAGAGTAATTAACAGGCGTACCTAACCAAACTTCCTCAGAAGTTTTGAAATCAAGAGCTGCAAAAGGAGCAAGATTGACAATGTAACATGCTGTAAAAACTGCCTCTACCCAAAAATCCTTTGTCAACCCTACATTTGAAATCATACAACGTGCTCTTTCTAAAAGAGTTTTGTTCATGCGTTCTGCAACACCTTTTTGTTGAGATGTCATTCTTACTGTACAGTGCCGAACAATTCTTTCATTTCTTCAAAATTCATCAAATTCTTTTTCATAAAATTTAATGCCATTATCTGTCCTCAGCAGCTTTATTGTTTATCTGTCTGTTTCTCAATCAAAAATTTTCACCGTTTGAAAGTTAGATAAACATCACTCTTATTCTTAAGAAAATTGACCCAAACTTTCCTTGAATAATCATCAATGAAAGTGAATAAATACCTGGCACTACCCTTAGACAGGATATGAGATGGACCCCAAAGATCTGAATGAATATAATCCAAAATACCTTTAGTCCAGTGAATTGCTGGCGAGTTGAAGCTGACCTTTTTCTGCTTTCTAAAAATACAGTGCTCACAAAAGTCCAATGCACTGGTATTTTGTCCATCCAGAAAGCCTCTCTTACTTAATATGCGCAAACCTTTCTCGCTCATATGCCCTAAACGTATATGCCATAATTTAGTGATATCATAATTAGACAAAGCTGATGTAGAAGGTGCAACAGAACCTGTGACAGTAATTCCCTACAAAGTATACAAACTACCAGACCTGCAACCTTTCATAACAACAAGAGCACATTTACAAACTTTCATAGCTCCACCTTCAACTGCATATTTACACCCAAGAGCCTCAAGAGTGCCTAAAGATATGAGATTCTTTTTCAAATCAGGAAAATGTCTAACATCAGTGAGACTTCTCACAATACCAGCATGCATTTTAATTCGATCTGTGCCCTTACCCACAACATTACCAATGGCATTATTGCCCATCAAAACAATTCCATCGTTATAAGCTTCGTAAGTGGAAAACAAATCCCTATTGGGACACATATGGTAAGAATAACTTGAATCTAAAATCTATTTATTTTCAAACTTTATCTTGCTATCAGTCACAAAGAAAATATTTTATTCACTCTCATCTGCTACAACACTAGCTTCAGCAGCATCAGTAAATTTTTCTTTATACTTATCCTTATTTTTCAATTTAAAGCATTCAGACTTAATGAGCCATTTTTTATGATAATAATTGCAAACCAAATTTCTATATATGGATTTGGATCTGGATTTTGATTTACTATTGTCACAATTTCTATTTTCGGATCTACCCCTGGCTACCAGACCTTCAACCTGAGTTCCACTAACCTCCCCAATTAAATCTCTATCAATCTTTTTTTTTAATTTCAAAGCAGATTTAATTTCCTAATACGAGATAATTTCCTTTTCATACATCATAGTATCTCAAATATGCTTAAAGGATTGGGGAAGAAAACACAACAATAAAATGGTCTAATCCTCATCATCTATTTTCATATCAATATGACCTAAATCTATAATGAGAGAATCAAGCGTATCAAGATGTGAAGTAATAGATGTACCATCAGCCATCCGAAGAGTAAACAAAGTTTGTTCTAAGTAGAGCCGATTCTCTATTGTCTTTTTTATATACAAAGCCTTTAGCTTTTTCCACATAGCTCTGGCAAAAGTTTCAGTAGCAACTTCTCTTAAAACTTCATTAGAGAGATTTAGAATAATACCTGATCTCGCTTTTTTATCCAAGTCTTCAAATGCCGCTGTTGTTATCTCCACTGGCTTCTCCTCTATTCCTTTCAAGGCTAAGTTAACCCTGTCTTGAATTAAGATGGCCTCCATTTTGAGTTGCCACATGCCAAAGTTGACACCCCGATCGAATTTCTCCACCTTAGTCTTTGTTATCGTCATTGCCATAGAGTTAAGAGCTAGTAGCTCTGATATTAGTTTGGACAGGCCCCAAGAACAAACCAAAACTCCAATGGAAAAGCCACACAATATGATAACAAGGAAATAATAACAAAATAATGGAAAGAAAATAAAAGAGAGAGAGACACAAGAACTAACGTGGTTCGGTCAACTGACTTATGTCTAGGAGCGGAGGCGGAATAAAAAACTTCACTATGAAAAAGACAATTTACAAGGCTTTAGGAAACTGTTCCTAAGCCACTAGATACCACTAATATAGAACAAAAGTATTACAAAAAGCAAATGCCTTAATGACTATTCAAAATCTTGTGTTGGTATTGTGTGTTTAAAGAACCAAACTAAGCCTTTATTTATAAGGCTTCAAATGAGGTTAGAATTCATAGAAATTCGATGTGGGATTCCTTCATGAAACAAAGTATTAATTGGTGAAGAAATCTTTAGTTTCCCGATGTAGGATGCAAAGCACACCGACAGTGAGGAGACCAAGGTAGTTAAACTTTGTGATAGCAAACTTGTTTATCACAGCAAGCAGGCTAGAACAGATCGCATTACCGACTACAAGACTACTAGTGGTATGGTATTGCTTTGATGTATCCAATTTAATAGATGCCATTGTTTAAATATAAAGGATATGTGTTTTGCTAACCTTTTTTTCTTTTTCCTCTCCACTCTACAAAATAAATGACTGAGTCAGTCAGCAAGTATGAAATCAAGGAACTTGATACAAAGATTTCTAAATAGGAGTGATCTATGGACTAATGAAGGAATGAACTCGAGCTAAGAATTGGCATCATCAAGAAATTAGAAAGCAAAAGCAGAAATTTTTAGAGGAATTCCAGAATGCCTAATAAATTTGTAGAATAGAAAGTAGCCTGCAAAACTAAACGTGATCCTACTGAAATTTAACTGAAGCCATGTATCTTGATCTATATGGGGAGATCAAAAGCACCTGGATGAATAGGTAAGTAAATCTGCAACTGAATATCAACTTCAAGATTGGGCAAAGGGATCAAAGTAAGGATTGAAATCCAATGGGATTACAGTAAAACTTCTGATTGAGAATATCAAAATGCTATTCTATTTATAGGCATTCACATAAAAGAAGAGGGGTTGAGAGGGAGACGATAAAACCCTATTGAAATCTCAAACACTAATATCTTCCACCGACAGATTTAATATGAGTTGGGGTAATTTAGTTAAATATAGATGCCCAAGAAAATAGAGAAATGATTAAAGATGATTGGTATAGGTGTGACTGATCTTTGAGGAATTCTGAGAAACTTCAATGCAGAGACAGGAAAAATGGCAGTGAAAATTGAACGGAGAAAAAGAAGGTGAGAATGGGCAAATGGGCGCCCTTGGTCAAGGAAGGAGAAGAAGATTGTTGTATTTTTTTGTGTGAGGGTGCAGGGATTTGGTGAAATTTTGCACATCAGACACGGTTCTTACCAAGTCAATGTTTGCTTGTCTATACAAGGATTTTTGCTAAATATAAGGAAAACGTAGAACTCAAGATGCTTTTGTTACTTCTATTGGTAAAACATACTTTTTGCCATCCCAAATTATAATAGTCTTACATCACTATCTCAGTTTCAATATTTATTAATTGGCATACAAATTTAATGATTTAGTTTCCATTTATGTCAATTTTGATGGTTAATTTTTCATTAAAAGCTTAATGATTTTGTTAATGACTCAATGAAAAATGGTCAAGCTTAAATAAAATTGATCGAGTATTTGATAAAAATGGCAAACTGAACAAAATTGATTTATTATTTTTTTTCTTAATTTTGACATCAATTTCTCAATAAGAATTTAATGAAAAGTAGTTAAATTTAAATAAAATTAGTTAAGTACTTGACAAAAGTTTTGATAGAAATGGAAAACTAAAAAACTTTTTAAAAGCTTAATATCCAAAATGGCCCTCGAACTTTCCAATTTTCGGCAATGTCTCCCTTGAATTTTTTTGGGATAAATTGCACACTTGAACTTATAACACTGAGTACAATGTAGCTCTCCTTAACAAAATCGTTACTAACCGAATGACGTGGTTGTGTCCATCCGACGTGTCAGTGACTTGGCAAAACACGTCACCCGACAGACCCACATGCCCACATGCCAAATATACATCACTCTTTTTCTACATTTTGGGACAAAAAAAATTTAAAAAATCATAAAGCTGCTAGTCAAACGCAAGATTTCCAACATTTCTTCTTTCGTTCCTTCTAATAGTGAAAGCACCGGGTAGGGGTGGCAATGTTAAACACGACACGCCAACTGACCTGAAAATGATATGGTTATAGCGGATTAGGGTTGGGCTTTCACTGATTTGGGTCGAAACAGGTCGACCTGTTTAACATTAAACGTGTTGAGGTCATAAACGGGTTCAACTTGTTTCAACTCGCGAACCCGTTCATTTTTTTATTATTATTATTTTTTTGGCACAAACTCCTCTAACCCGTGAACCCCTCTAATTTTTTTTTGCAGAACCCGTTTCTCCCAGAAACCCTGTCCCTAACCGTCAGAATGTTGTTTGAAGTTTGTTAGATTTTTAATGTATTAAGTAAATTGGACGTTTAGATTTTTAAGGTTAAGTTTTATGAATTTATTGATATCACTAGCTATTTAATTGGATAATTTATTATTTTATTGGTTATTTAAGACTTTATGGATTGTTTTATTAGTTATTTTAATTTTATATAGTTTGATTTTTTTTATAAAAAAAAAATTATGTAATGGGTAGACAGATTAGTAGATTTAGTAGGTATTCGAGTTGGCGGGTTTAGTAGGTATTCAGGTTGGTGAGTTGGTGGATTTAATAATTATCTATTTAATTTTTGTGTCTGGTCGTGTCGTGTTGTGTTGTGTCAACTTATTTATATTTGTGTCGTATTCGTGTTATAAAATTAGACACATTTATTAATTGTGTCGTGTGTAATTATCCCAGGTTGACACGACCTGCCAACCCGAACACGACACAATCGCCACCCCTAACACTGGGAGGGACAAGAGAAGAACAAGGGAGAGAGGAAGAAGGAAACCCATCAACTCGATTTAGTTCTCATCCCCTCCCCACCCTCATCTCAAATTTATATTTCCTTAATTTTGTCATTCTCCATGGTGAATTGAAGAGAGGATTCAATTGTGAGTTCCTCACAAATAGAGTATATTGAAAATGAGAGAGAAATCAGTTGCGGCTACAAACGATTAGCTCCAGTGTTTACCTCGTGGACAAATGACAATCCAGGAAGAAGATTCTATGGGTATTATAACTTCAAAGTATGTTAGTGAATTTTATTTTTAACTGCTACGTTTAGGGTTTTTTTTAGGTTCAAAGCTTTTTTTTTTTTTTTTTTTTTTGGAGGGGGGTTAAATTTCCTAGCATTTTTTAGGCTGGTGACTGTCGATTTTTCAAGTGGTATAATGACCGGTTTCTTTAATGAGCAAATGAATTATTGGTGTATCTGTGAGATAGTAAGAGAAAGCTTGCAAAGAAGAATGAATTTCTGGAAAAAGAAAATGACTTGTCAAAGACCCAGCTTTTTTCTTTGGGGATTACTTTTGATGAGTTAAATTCAAGTAGTAGAAGTCAGAGGTTTGGAATAGATAGCTCAGAAAGCAAAGTGGTTGATAACAGAGTAAGGGTCGAATCTATTGCATTTTAAGAGCTTGTTCAGATGGTGAGGAAGTTGGAAATGGAGAAAGAAGATTTGAACAAGAAAAGCAAGAAAATGAAGCAAAAGGCATATGCAATTGAGAAAGCAAATAAAACCTATAAATTGTTGTTAATTGTGATAAGTTTAGGATTCATTTGGTTGTATTTTAGTTGTAAGGTCTTGTGCAATGAAATCTGTGTTGTGGCATTGCCATAATTTAAATGTATCGAGATCCTTTAAGTTGGTTTGAAATCCGTGTTATATGAAAGCAGCTTATGATCTTTACATTGTATGGAAGTGCTTTTCTACTTCAATGAATACTAAGTTTAAGTTCTGGCATTTCAAAAACAAAGATACCTTAATGTAAAAAAATTAAAAAAGCACAGCCTCCAAAACATATCTTTCTTTCATTCCATAAACAAAAACTGTAGCAACCTTTACAATTGCTGTATTCCATGAACAACCACAAACCTAAACTAAACCAATTCTTATACTCCAAAAAACAAAATAAACCTGCAAAATATCACCCAGTAACAATGTCCATATCCTATCCATTCCAAGAACAACCAACAACATCACATACTCAAAAACATACTCTAAACAAACTCTCAACAAAGTTAAACAAGTGATTTTCTGATCCAAAATGATCCCATAATTTCCCCCTCATAACAGATTCATGTGTTTGTACTTCATTTTCCATGGTTTCTGAACATAATTTGTGTTGCAAATTGTTTGCTCTAGACCTATATCCATACTGCATGAAGCAAGGCACAATTGTTCACCATGTTAACTTGTAAACAAATAAATAAATGCTCACAGAACATATATAAAGAGTTTTGTACTCTAGTTTTGAGGTTTGTATATAAGCAAATATTTGGATTGTTTGCTTTTTTTTTCGACCTGATTTTTACACTGGCTCCTTTACTGCTTTTTTGCCCTTGTCAACAGTCTTGGAAACCATGTTAGATTGTAGAACTCCTACGGCTATATTTGTCAGGATGGTGTTTACTTCCTTGGCTTCAACTTGTACACTTGTACTATCTTGGTTCTCTTCCTATGCAACAAGTACACATTCATTACCAAAATGACCAAAATTTAGGACTGTTAATTATGACATAAGTACACAAAACCAATTTATCGAACCCACTTACAGTGCTATTCTTAGCTCTAGATTTATTTCTCTTAGGTTTTTTTCCTAGCCTTACACCTTTTTCAGCATATTTAGAAGACTAAAACAAGCACATAAACCTTTTATTGTAAAACCTCAATAAAAGAGATTAATGCTCTTGGCAGAAAAAAGAAACATACCTTTCCTCCAAATTTCTATGGCTTCTTACACCTTTTTTTATTATGCCCTTCATCTCTACAATTTGAACACGATATAGTAGTGCCATTTCTACTAGCCAAACCAGAATTAGGGTGTTTCTTGGGCTTGTCCTTACTCTTCCTCCTTTTTTTTTTTTTTTTTTTTTTTGGTCTTCCCCAAGACTTCTTTGGCTGTAATGGTGGCAAAATAGGTTCATAGCTTATTTGTTTTCCATTCATAAGTCCCATTTATTGGATGCAAGGCATGGTTGTATGTCTTCATGTAGGTTTCTTGATTATAGCAATTATGGATGTAGTCATCAGCCTCACCTCCACTATGCCAAATTACAACACAAGCATATGGGCATGGTATTCCAGAAATCTACTAATACCTGAAAGAACATGTCCTCTTGCTCAAGTCAACTACAAACCTCATTTTTTCTCTTTTTATCTCACTTCCATTCTTACCATAGTTTACTATTTGTCAACCAAAGCCCTCTTGCTTGCAAGCATCAAATTTATGTTTCACTAATAGACCATAATTCTACTTCCATTTACTTCCAACCTGCTTTTTCTTTTGAATCCTAATCATTGTCTGCTCCCTAATCTCCTCCAACAAGGTTATTATACATTTTCTTCTTGCATCTAAGATAATTAAGTTGAAAATCTCGCATGCATTATTGTCCACCATGTCACACTTACAGTGTTCACCAAAAAAAGCCTTGGTCTACTTTTTAGGCTGCTTATCTTTCTTCAAAAATTCTTCAGCACAGCCTTTATCTTTCTGTTTCAATTGACTGACTTTATTCTCCCACTCTCTTTCTGTTGTTGCTTTCACTATTTTCCAAAAACAAGTCTCATAAGACTTAACTTTTTTTCATCCAGACCAATTGGCAAAAACATGTCTGGCACAATTTCTATGCTCAACTTCTGGGATGACATTCTAAATAGTTAATCTCAAACCCTATAGCAGAAACAAAAAAACAAAAAATACATATCAATGGTAGTAATAAATGAAATAAAAAATAGCTTCTTCCTACCGGAAAAAATTCTAGAAGGACAAACCTTTTGTTGATCAAACATGATGGTGAAATTGTAACCATCTCCAAGGTCTAGATGTTGGGGATATGCCCTAGAGTTAATTTGTACTTATACAATTGTCATTATGTTTTATATAATAATATAAGGCTTTCCTTTCCATGAATAGTGAGTTTTGTTTTGTTGGTCATCAAGTACGTGACTTGATAGTAAAACCCTACAATGAATACAATGACTATTCTAAAACTGTCCCTGATCGATTATTATTATTGGAATAATAATAAATTAAGATTAGTATGTTTGTGTCTTGATGGCTATGTTTTACTGGCCATGGATATTTGTGATATCGAGTCAAGACATAAATAAATGTTAGAGAATATTGTATTGGACATGACCCACTGTGAGAGTACTTCATGGAATATGTCATAAGTACTTTCTAGCCATAATAATATTGAAAGTCCTTCGACCTAAATTCATCATAGTTTCCTACTTGATAAATTCTATATTTTGATATTGTCTAAAGTTGTCTTTAACCAGATAATAAATTAGACTACTGTTAGATATAGAATAAATCAAGGAGAGGAATATGATTGATTGTGAAGGAATTTGTCCCTCTCAGTTATGGGAGAGATATCCATGGGCCCCTTGATAAGTTAGACTGTTAAAAATGCATGGCCGTTCTTAAATATATCAATCTAAGATATTGATATCATTTGTTTGAACAGTCTACTATGAAATCAAGAAATAATTGATTAAGCTTAATAAGGATGACATGCTCCGTGCCTTATGCTTAATCTGGATATCGTGTGACAAAAGGATTAAATATAAAATTATGGTTTGGTTCAAAGAGATCACCGATCTTCATTTAACCTGGATAGTTATAATGTTTTGCTAGAAACCGCTTATAACTTGTGGGCCATTTAAATATAATTTAGGCACATTGCCAGTGTTAAATGAACCTATAGGGTCACACAACAAGCGAACTTGTTAGTTTATTTTTCTGGTGACCAGGTTCGATGAATCTGGATGATATCCAGATTATAAGAATCTGACTCGGTAAATTAATTAGTTAAATTATCGAGATAATGGCAGAATCTTATCATATCAGTTTTAATTTAATTTGAATTTAAATTAGAATATGATAAGATATTATTAGGGTTGGACTCTAAGAGGTTCGGGGGTTTTTAAGAAAACCCTAGCCGTCTTTTCAATAGTCCAATTTTTCGGTTGAGAACATTCGTGCCATTCTCTACCAGAAAGAAAAAAAAAATCCTCTCAAACCCTAGGCGCTAGCACTCCCCGGGTATCGAGTGAGTTCGCGGTGTGTATCCGATAGAGGACGTTCGCATACTGCAGCGTCTGGTGATTGTTCGGGTTGAACGTACAACAGCGCAATCAGAATCGAAGGATTTCGATTATAGCAACCAGAGGTAATTCTTAAAGCTTAGGTCTTCTTAATCGTTTACTTGGGTCCTCGAGAGGGATTCGTAGATGTTTTCTGCGTTTAGGAGTCCACGAATCCTAACAGTGGTATCAGAGCAACTTGCTAAACGATTAGGTTGATTCATCTGTATTAATCGTATTGTTGAATACATGTATAATATGTATATATGAATTTAACTGGTATGTATCAGCATGTTTGCATGATTATGATTTTAGAATACTTAGCATGCAGACTGCCTGAATTAGGTTTAATGTGTGCATCTTAGTTGCCTGATCAGACCAGATTAGTTGCAGATTGTCTGTAAATTGGTCTATTTTAATATGATATGGTATCGTAAGCATGCTATCCGTCGTTCTATATTTGCGAATTGCTTTTATTAATCGGCCATGATAATATGTTATCTGTATAAATATGATTAAAAGAACGCATATTATCTGTAATATAAATTTTAACGGCGATGGTTACTAAGGGGTCCGAACGTTAATTTGATTAATTTTCGGAAATCGGAAGGCAAAATCTCATTCAATGATAGTAGGAAAAATCGTTTTTCCTTCCGGGGGCGTTGCCCCCGGAGACCCCCGCAAGGGGCGCTGCCCTCTTGACCCCCGCCCGCTGACTGGCCAGCGGGACCTCCGCCAGGGGCGCTGCCCCTTGACCCCGTCAGGGGCGTTGCCCCTTGGAACCCCAACTAACTGTTCGTTGTGTGTTATTCGTTAATGTTTTTTATTATAGTTGTGAATTATTTTGAATAGTGCATAGCATGGCCCGTTTCATCCCAATGTGATTGGCTGGTTACATTATGGTTGTTTTAAGTTGTAATTTTAAATACGGCCTGCGTGTCATTATCCATTGTTGTAAAATTGTACTGCTTTCCTAGAATATGAATTATTTTAATTTTACTATCCAATGTAAAAGAAGACGGCAGCCAACATTTACAACCAAGGAGGAGTATGCTCAAGGCATTAGAGAATGCTTAAGGTGTTCATATACCTAGATTGACCACCTTAATCTTCGTTTTGCTCGTGATGATCAACATAGGTTATGGGCCATGCTATGTCACTTTTATTTATGTCTTGCATGCATGTTTGATATGTTTATTTCCTGCTTACTACAATCCAATCAAATTTTTTTAAGAAAGAAAAAATTTAAGTGTTAAATGCCTTCCAAAATCAAACAGTTGTTATTACTTGGATCATCATATGGTCATTCCTACCAAAGTAGGATGCTTTTGATTATCTGAGTGAGATAAGATGGAAAATAGTTTTCCATATGTTTGATATGGTTTGACTTAACTGGGCTATCAAAATGGTTTTGGGCCTAAGGCATTTTATGAGATATTTTTAGCCGGGACATTTGATGTCTATCTCATTTAAAATTAGAGTTTTATTTAATTATAAGATTAAAGCCAAAGCTTACTTATGATTAAAACAAAATATTTTTCCCCACTACGAAACATCAAAATGTTGAAGTTTCAAAAAGTTTAAATGCTTTTAGTGGAAGTTTTTCGTTAGAGTCTCAAAAATTAATTACTTTGCATATTTTTGTATGTAGATAATGGCAACAAACAGTTGGAATAATTCATTGCGATCTATGCTTGAGAAAGACAAGCTTAGTGGGACTAACTTTCTTGATTGGGCACGAAACTTAAGAATTGTTCTTAAGCAAGAAAAAATGCTCTATGTTCTTGAAAATCCTATTCCCCTGCTCCAACAAATAACGCCTCAAAAGCTGAAAAAGATGCTTATAGTAAGCACAAAGATGACTCCAACGATGTTACTTGCCTCATGCTAGCAATCATGAACTCTGAACTTCAAAAACAGTTTGAAGAAGCAGAGGCATATGACATGATTGTGCATCTCAAGGAAATGTTCCAAGAGCAAGCACGACAAGAGAGATTTGAAACTCACAAGGCGTTAAATGCATGTAAGATGGTTTCTGGCACCTCGGTAAGTGCTCATGTCCTTGAAATGAAGGGCTATCTAGATCATCTTGATAAGCTTGGTGCTCCTGTTAATCATGACATGGCCACGGATTTGATCTTGGGCTCTTTACCTGCTGAGTATGACCAGTTTGTCATGAATTTTAACATGCATAATATGGAGAAATCCATTACTAAATTGCATGGGATGCTAAAACAAGCTGAACTGAACATTAAGAAGAATACTCCTAGTGTTCTAATGGTTCAAAAAGGGAAAGGCAAAAAGAACAACCAAAAGGGTAAGGTCATGGCTAGTAAGGGTAAGGACAAGGCAAAGTCCAAGTTCAAACCCAAACCTAAGGCCAAGACACCAAAGGAGGGAGCTTGCCACCATTGTGGAGAACAAGGACATTGGTTAAGAAATTGCAAGCTCTATTTGGAAGCAAAGAAAAAGAAGGACAGTGAGACCGCCGCTTCGGTATTTATGTTATTGAAATTAATTTATCTACTTCTGATTCATGGGTATTGGATACCGGTTGTGGATCTCACATTTGTGTAAATGTGCAAGGTCTAAAAAGGAGTAGAGCCTTGGCAAAAGGCGAGGTGGACCTACGAGTTGCGAATGGAGCAAAAGTTGCTGCAGTAGCTGTAGGAACTTTTGAATTAATTTTGCCCAGTTGGCTTGTTTTAGAACTGAACAATTGTTTTTATGTTCCTACTATGAGTAGGAATATTATTTCAGTTTCTTGTTTGGATTTAGAAGGTTTTGAATTTGTTATTAGGAATAACATTTGCTCCATTAATAAAAACGGCATTTTTTATGGAGATGCTTCATTATCGAATGGGCTTTATATTCTAAATCTTCGTGAATCTTTAGACATGTCTATATATAATATAAATACCAAGAGATTGAAATCCAATGATTTAAATTAGACTTACTTCTGGCATTGTCGTTTGGGCCATATAAATGAGAAACGCATAACAAAGCTTCATAATGATGGGCTTCTAAAATCGTTTGATTTAGAATCTTACAAAACATGTGATTCTTGTTTATTAGGCAAAATGACTAAAGCGCCTTTCAAGAGACAAAATGAAAGGGCAACTAATTTATTGGGCCTATACATACTGATGTATGTGGACCAATGAATTCATGCGCTAGAAGAGGATTTCAGTACTTCATTACATTTACAGATGATTTCAGCAGATATGGCTACCTGTATCTGATGAAATACAAATCTGAATCGTTCTAGAAATTCAAAGAATTTCAAAATGAAGTACAAAATCAACTTGGCAAAAGTATCAAAACACTTCGATCGGATCGAGGTGGTGAATACTTAAGTCACGAGTTTGACGAGCATCTTAAAAATTGTGGAATTATTTCCCAATTAACTCCACCAGGAACACCTCAATGGAATGGTGTATCTGAACGGAGAAATCGGACTTTATTAGATATAGTTCGATCAATGATGATTCAAATTGATCTTCCAATCTCCTTTTGGGGTTATGCCCTGGAGACTGCTGCATTCATACTAAATCGAGTTCCATCTAAATTGGTTCAGAAAACGCCATATGAGATATGGACTGGGAGACAACCTAGTTTGTTATTTCTGAAGATTTGGGGTTGTGAAGTTTATGTAAAGCGTTTATTATCTGATAAACTTGCACCTAAATCAGATAAATGCATATTTGTGGGGTATCCTAAAGAAACTAAAGGATATTAATTTTATCTCCCAAAAGAAAATAGAGTAATTGTTGCTCGAAATGGATTCTTTCTTGAAAAGGAATTTATTTCCAAAAGAATCAGTGGGAGTAAAATACATCTTGATGAGATTCAAGGACCACAATTAGTGCCAGAACCTCATCAAGATGAGATTCAAGAGCCATAATTAGTGCCTGAATCAAATAATGAATCTCGATTAGATGGCTCACAAGTCCAAGATGAGCCTACATCTATAGAACAAGGACCTCGAAGATCTGATAGGGTTCGTCAACAACCTGAGAGATATGGATTTCTCATCACTGACGATCACAATGTGGAGCTTATGGTTAATGATGAGCCCACTTCCTATCAAAAAGCCATTAAGAGTTCTGACTCTAGAAAATGGTTAGAGGTTATGAAGTCTGAGATGCAATCCATGTATGATAGCCAAGTTTGGACTTTGGTTAACCCACCTAAAGGTTCAAAAACCATTGGGTGTAAATGGGTTTTCAAAAAGAAAACAGACATGGAGGGAAATGTGCATACTTACAAAGCACGACTGGTAGCAAAAGGTTATAGACAAACTCATGGTATAGACTATGATGAAACCTTTTCACCAGTTGTAATGCTTAAATCCATCAGAATTCTTCTTGCCATAGCAGTATATTATGACTATGAAATTTGGCAAATGGATGTCAAAACCGCGTTTCTTAATGGAAACTTACTCGAAGATGTGTACATGACACAACCTGAGGGTTTTGATGATCCTTTGAATTCAAATAAAGTGTGCAAGCTTCAAAGATCCATTTATGGATTGAAGCAAGCATCTCGAAGCTGGAATCTTCGTTTTGATGAAGCAATTAAAGAATTTAACTTTATCAAAAATGAAGATGAGCCTTGTGTCTATAAGAAAACAAGTGGGAATGCAATAGTCTTTTTGGTACTTTATGTTGATGATATCTTACTTATTGGAAACGACATCCCAACTCTACAAAGTGTAAAGACATGGTTGGGAAATTGTTTCTCAATGAAAGACTTAGGTGAAGCTGCATATATTCTAGGTATAAGGATTTATAGAGATAGATCTAGAAAGCTAATTAGACTAAGTCAAAGTGCATACGTTGACAAGGTACTGAAAATGTTCAGTATGCAAGACTCTAAGAGAGGATTCTTGCCAATGTCACATGGCATTAAGCTCAGCAAAACTCAAAGTCCTTCTACGAAGGATGAAGAAGAGAGCATGAACAAGATACCATACGCTTCCGCTATAGGGTCTATCATGTATGCCATGTTATGTACTCGACCCGATGTATCATATGCATTGAGCATGACAAGCAGGTTCCAGTCAAATCCTGGAGAGGCACACTGGACTGCTGTCAAGAATATACTAAAGTACTTAAGAAGAACTAAAGATATGTTCTTAGTTTATGGAGGACAAGAAGGCGAGCTAGTTGTAAATGGTTACACTGATGCTAGTTTTCAGTCCGACATAGATGATTATAGATCGCAATCAGGTTTTCTATTTTATTTGAATGGAGGTGCTATAAGCTGGAAAAGTTCAAAGCAAGACACCGTGGCCGATTCTACTATAGAAGCTGAGTATGTAGCTGCCTCAGCTGCAGCTAAAGAAGCAGTTTGGATTAAAAAGTTCATTACAGAACTAGATGTAGTTCCTAGTATTGTGAACCCAGTGGATCTCTATTGTGACAACAATGGAACCATTGCACAAGCTAAGAAACCAAGATCACATCAGCGATCCAATCATATACTTAGACGTTTTCATCTCATTCGAGAAATTGTTGATAGAGGAGATGTCAATGTATGCAAGGTGCCAACTGATGACAATGTTGCAGATCCATTGACAAAGCCTCTCCCATCGTCTAAACATGATAGTCATACCAGATCAATGGGATTATGGCTTATGCCAAATTGGTCTTAGTGCAAGTGGGAGACTGTTGGGGATATGCCCTAGAGTCAATTTGTACTTATACAATTTTCATTATGTTTTATATAATAATATGAAGCTTTCCTTTCCATGAATAGTGAGTTTTGTTTTGTTGGTCATCAAGTACGTGACTTGATAGTAAAACCCTACAATGAATACAATGACTATTCTAAAACTGTTCCTGATCGATTATTATTATTGGAATAATAATAAATTAAGATTAGTATGTTTGTGACTTGATGGCTATGTTTTACTGGCCATGGATATTTGTGATATCGAGTCAAGACATAAATAAATGTTAGAGAACATTGTATTGGACATGATCCACTGTGAGAGTACTTCATGGAATATGTCATAACTACTTTCTAGCCATAATAATATTGAAAGTCCTTCGACCTACATTCATCATAGTTTCCTAATTGATAAATTCTATATTTTGACATTGTCTAAAGTTGTCATTAACAAGATAATAAATTAGACTACTGTTGGATATAGAATAAATCAAGGAGAGGAATATGATTGATTGTGAAGGAATTTGTCCCTCTCAGTTATGGGAGAGATATCCATGGGCCCCTTGATAAGTTAGACTGTTAAAAATGCATAGCTGTGCTCAAATATATCAATCTAAGATATTGATATCATTTGTTTGAACAGTCTACTATGAAATCAAGAAATAATTTATTAAACTTAATAAGGATGACATGCTCCGTGCCTTATGCTTAATCTGGATATCGTGTGACAAAAGGACTAAATATAAAATTATGATTTGGTTCAAAGAGATCACCGATCTTCATTTAACCTGGATAGTTATGATGTTTTGCTAGAAACCGCTTATAACTTGTGGGCCATTTAAATATGATTTAGGCACACTGCCAGTGTTAAATGAACCTATAGGGTCACACAACAAGCGAACTTGTTAGGTTATTTTTCTGGTGACCAGGTTCGATGAATCTGGATGATATCCAGATTATAAGAATCTGACTCGGTAAATTAATTAGTTAAATTATCGAGATAATGGCAGAATCTTATCATATCAGTTTTAATTTAATTTGAATTTAAATTAGAATATGATAAGATATTATTAGGGTTGAACTCTAAGAGGTTCGGAGGTTTTTAAGAAAACCCTAGCCGTCTTTTCAATAGTCCAATTTTTTCGGTTGAGAACATTCGTGCCATTCTCTACCAGAAAGAAAAAAAAAACCCTCTCAAATCCTAGGCGCTAGCACTCCCCAGGTATTGAGTGAGTTCGCGGTGTGTATCCGATAGAGGACGTTTGCATACTGCAGCGTCTGGTGATTGTTCGGGTTGAACGTACAACAGCGCAACCAGAATCGAAGGATTTTGATTACAGCAACCAGAGGTAATTCTTAAAGCTTAAGTCTTCTTAATCGTTTACTTGGGTCCTCGGGAGGGATTCGTGGATGTTTTCCGCGTTTAGGAGTCCACGAATCCTAACACTAGATCATTTTGGAAGAGTTGTATAAACCACTCCCATGTTTGCCTATTTTTTCCCTCCACAATAGCCCATGCAACAGGATACATTTGATCTTTTGCATCCTTACCCACAGTAGTTAGCAATTCACCTTTGAAAAGGCCCTTCAAAAAACAACCATCAACTCCCAATATGGGCCTGCAACCTGTCTTCCAACCACTCTTCATTGCCCCAAAGCAAACATAAAATCTTTGAAAATGTGGCAGGGAGTCTGGGGTGACTCTTGCAACTTCAACTTTATCTGTGCTATTAGGATTCTTCTCAAGCAGTTCATTCCCATAATCTCAAAGAAGACTGAGTTCTTTCTTTAGATTTCCAGCAAGTTCATTCATTACCTCTACTCTTATTCTTCCATATTTTTGCAGAGGAACATTGACATGCATCACATTGCTAACCATTTTTTGGATGTCCTTCGGTTTTAAGCTTGGATTATCCGTAATAAATTCATGTAACCTATCTGGTATAACCATTGTACTGACCAAATTGTTTTTGAAACTAACACAACAACATTGCTTATTAGTTAAACTCTTCACCATGATACCTCTAGCTCTTTTGCCAAAATTAGCATAAATTAACCAAGGGCATTTTGCAGCTGCCTTGCATCGAACCCTAATTCTATTCAATTCATTTTTTTACAAGGTGCAACTCTCTCCTAAAGACAACAACAGAATAATCTATTATGGCTTTTTTGAATTGCTGATTATCTAAAAAAACCATGCCTGTTTGAAACTCAAGAAATTTATCATTAGGACTGTAATGGACAAACCTGCTCTTTCTCCTATGTGCATCATCATGGTCTTCATCTTCATCTGATCCAACTAAGCTACCGAAATCAGAGTTGTCATAGCAATCACTGTCTACATTTGAAGCATCCGAATCATATCCCTGATCTCCATTTTTCCTTCCACTAGCTGCAGCTTGTGTATGTATTATTTCATGATCACTAAGCTCGTCTAATAGGACAAGAGGAGGTTAAGCTTTTTTTGCTTTCTCTGACATTTTCGGCCTCCTGCCTGGCTTTCTCTCTAGCTACTAGCCTTCCTTGTCATTTTCACCATCAGAAAAATACCTCACCCTCACCAAATATTCAGCTTTAATGTCCACACCAACCAAGTTTTCAATCTCGTCATCATCAGCCACAAACTCAGCATGTAAATTATCATCTTTACCCTCAGGAGTCATTGACTTATCCAACCCATCATTAAGTTCTCCTACTGGTCCTCCACTAGCTACCTTACTCAGGCCATTTTCATCAAAAACCAACAACATGGGCCCCTCAACCAAACTAGATTGATTATCATATATTCTTACCAATTTAGGAATATATGGAGTACCTTCTACATACAATTTTACTTCATTATGCTCACACCAGACATTGAGCATATCAATAGTTGAAGCATAATCCTATATCAATATAATCCCATCTCTAAATGAGTTGCTCTTATGGTTATAAAAATACCCACGATCCATGTTCATATTTAGTGCTTCCCTCACTATTCTTTTAAGTTCAAAATATAAAACTGTATCGGGATCCTCTCTAATTCTAAGCAAACTCCCACCTTCATATCTAAGATCTCTAGCATTAACAAATCTGCCTTCATAGTATAAATATATGTAATACTCAATGGAACCACCCATCTGCACGTAAGACATAATTAACACTAATGAGCTTTTGAGCAGTCCATGTTATAACACTGCCAAAATTAAAAAGTACAACTTATAATATAAAAAACACAGTGAAAGATAAGAACAAAAGATATAAGATTTCTGTCCTTCAATTACTATTTCTACCGACAGTAGACAAAAAAGTAATAATTTTTAATCCACCCTTTAACAAAGTATAACATATTAGAACAAATACTGGTACTTTTTCAAGTCCCAAAGATTCCTGATTTTTATTTTTTATTTTTAAAAAAGTTTGCTAACTTGCCTTAAATCGCAAGACCTTAATACTACATTTTGCATTTCTTGTTCGAAAGTTTCCTAATTCTTAAAGA
The DNA here is from genome assembly GCA_026120185.1 of Voacanga thouarsii. Lineage (NCBI taxonomy): Eukaryota > Viridiplantae > Streptophyta > Magnoliopsida > Gentianales > Apocynaceae > Voacanga > Voacanga thouarsii. Next base: position 128,513 of record JANUWF010001033.1, on the reverse strand, counting down.
AAAAAAAAACTTAATTTTCTATATCGGAGGAGTCTAATGGTGCATTATGAATAAAATACTCTCAAATCACTCTCATAATCCCAATTTTATCTTCATTACTTGAGTTTTTTTAAGTTTTAAACCAATTTTACAAGAATGATTAACCCTAACCCGAATTAATACATATAACTATTGAATAAACTGTAAAAAATCACTATTACCTTTGGGTTTGTAAGAAGCCAATAGTTTTCTTTATCTTCGGCTAAAAAACTTTCAGTGGCAACTAAGGTCAACTTTCGCTTTCTCCTTCTATTGTTCGTCCTTTGTTTGTCCTTTAGAAAGGAATGCTATGGGCTTTCCCGCATTTGACAATCTGTGTTAATTTTTTTAAAATTTTTTTTGCCCAAAATATAGAAAAAAGTGATGTATATTTGATATATGGGCATGTGGGTCTGGCGGGTGATATGTCTTGCCACTCACTGACACGTCGAATGGACGTAGCTACGTCATTTCGTTAGTAACGGTTCTGTTAAGGAGGGCTACATTACACTCAATGTTATAAGTTTAAGGGTGCAATCTATCCCAAAAAAAAACGTTCAAGGGCGACATTGTCAAAAATTAGAAAGTACGAGGGCCATTTTAGGTTTTAAGTCCTTTTTAAAAGTTTATATACTGGTTTAGGGAGAGTTGAAGTTCCTATGGCTACATGGAGTAACCTTATAACTCAGGATGACGAGGTGGAATTCTTTTACAAGTCTATTTGAAATTTGCAACAATAGTTTATCTTACTAGAGTCCTTAGATTTTGGCAGATTGAAGCTGCACAACTTGACGTAAGAAAATTACGTAGTTAGTTATAAATATTTTTTACGATTATATAAATATTATATTTGATTACATAAATATTACATACAATTACATTAATATTACACATGAAATGAACATCACCCGATTATATAAACATTATACACAACTTGATGAACAAATTTTAGAATGATCAAAGCAATGTCGTTTTACTAAAAGATTTTTTGACATGAAACTACTTTTATCATCATTAAAAACTTGTAACTTTTAATCTAGACCGTAAAATAACCACACAATTACTGTATCACTTCCTAATCCAACTTTGGCAAATCCTTGCAATCCCTCTCATCCACCTAATAAATAAATAAATAGTTATATTGCCTTAATTTAGACATTATTGGGATGATTCCTTTTGTGTGGAGGACGTACGCATAACACAAATAGTTGAGATATTTATATTCAAGAATCCCGTATAGGCTTAATGACGATTGAGTAGTCAATTTGGATGAAAAATCCTATATTTTTTTATGAAAAATATACAAGTTCAAGTATTGGCTAACATGTCAATTCTTAATTTTAAATCTTCTTCATGTGTTTTGAATGTTTGATAATGAAATTTTCTTATTATTTCTTCCTCTCTGTCATTTTCTCTCCTCTCCTATCCTATTCTTCATCGTAGACTTTCTCACTTCTCTATCTGATAGTTTTTTGCAAAAAAATCTCTCTTTTTCTCCACCTCCCAAAACTAATCTCTACAAAATGCTACAAGATCCCCATTAAGTCTTTTTCTCTAAAATAGATCTCTCTATGTTCATGGACAGATGTAGTTATAAGGTAGGAAGGCATTGGAATACTAGATTTGGAAGTGTAGGATCATAGAAGAAAAAAATAGTAGAAGATAAAGTTACAAATTTAAAAAAAAAAAAATAGGAGGACAACTGGTAAAAATATATATATTTTTTAAAAACTTCCTTTTTTCAAAAGAGAATAAATAGTTTTCAAAGGTTTTAATGGATGGGGGCTAAATCTGTTCCCCCTAAATCCAAAATTATTTTGAGGAACAGATGAGAGAAAGGAGCGAGAAGGTAGAGAAAAAAATGTTAGTAGTAAACTAAAGATAGGAAGAGGGGGAAGGATGCATAATAGAAAGAGAAGGTAGGTAGCCAACAATAAATTCTACTATTATATTTCCAATTTTACTATACTAACTTTATTTTTACACTAGTTACCATTTAACAAACTTCTAAATTAGCTGTTAATTTTAAAATATCTTGTGTTCAAATTAAGAGAGGAATTCTTGAGTAGGACTCGTTTGATAAAAAAAAAAAATAAAGCTTGAAAACTGAAATATGAATATTTAAGTATTAAATTTTGAAAATTGAAGTTTGAAGTTTAAATTTTGAAATATGAAATCTAAATTAATTATAATTTATTTTTATACTATATTTTGTTACAATTTAGATTAAATATAAAATAATATTAATAAGTAGATGAGTCTTTAACATATTCGAACTTTATACTTAAATAACTTTTATTTCATCCAAATTTATAAAAAGATTTCAATACGTTTTAACTAATTAAGAGATAATAAAAATTTGTTATCAAATGTATTTAATTAATTAAGTATTTAATATTATCCATGATCAAATGTACTTAATGAAATAAATACTTAATTAATTAATTTTACATATTTAATTGAGTTATCAAATATATATCAAATACACATTTGAACGGGTAAAAGTGACGGAAACAATCTCATTTGTGGTCATCTATCTGTAGCATCCGGCTACCCTTCCTTATCTAAATGTATATACTAAAAGTGAAGAAATGATAGAAGAGTCCTAATATATTTTTTAAGTAATTTTTTATTTTTTCTCTTATAAAAAATTTTTAATTTAACTGTCCAGATTTAATTAAGATTTTAAAAATTAATGATGGATGGATAAGATTTTATTAATAACACTATGTTACACTCTTGTAAGGCTCAGATTCATTTGGTGGTAATAGACAATTTGGTAATTTTATATAGATTTTATTTATTTTCTTTTATGTCTCTTTGCATGTCTTCCCCTGTTTTGAGCTCTTCTTATTCCAATGCTCTTCTGCCCTTTTGCTTTGCTCCACTCTCAGTGTTCTCTTCTTTTGAAGTAGCATACCCACTCATACATATAAAGCTAAAGCCACCTTCATCCATAAGGATCGATCTATAAAAATCTTCTCAGTGTCCAGCAGTGGTCAAAGCTGAGCGTGTTGTTTCTCTGCTCAGAAGAAACAAAAATGGAGGCAGCCCAAGAACCCCATCTCAATAGAGAAGCCAGAGGCCGTTGTTAACACACTCCATTGTCGGCTTTTTTACATCCCCTCTTCCAGTATCTATGGAGGGGTTGCTGGCCTTTACGATTATGGCCCTCCTGGTTGCGCTGTTAAGTCTAATGCTCTCGCCTTTTGGCGTTAAGTTAGCTCAATTCTTGCTATTACTTCACGCTGATTATTTGAAATTCTGTTGATATTGGCACTTTTGAACTAAATTATTTGTGAAAAATGGCACATTTGGATCAGCCATGCCTTCTAATTTAGATCTCATTTACTTGTTGATTTGATTGGGGTACAAGGGCTTAAAAAGGAGGGTTTAAGCCTCTAAGTCAAATGAGAACAGAGGAACTCTGCTCGGATACAAATTGGGACATTTGTTGGGCTTCTGTGCTTCTCTTACTTTAAACTTTGTTTTAAAAGTTGCTTTTTGGGTGATATATTGTTGTACTTTTAGGTATAGGTTGGAACTCAACTCGGATACCAAGTAGGAAGTCAGTATTTCATATGATTTTTGGTTTGGTTATATTTGGCTAATTTATTTTTACGTTTTTTTTTTTATGATTCAACATTTTGTTCTTGAAGAAAATATGCTGGAAGTTGATTGCCCTTAACGCTTGAGATAGTGTTGAAGGCCTCTGGTCATGTTAATAAGTTTACTGACCCAATAGTTAAAGATGAAAAGACTGGCACCTGTTATTGTGTTGATCACTTGCTCAAGGATTTTTGGAAAGAAAAGCTCGAGAAAGACTTGAATCTTAGTGCAGAGAAGGCAGCTGAATTCAAGCTCAGGGCTATATTATTGGCACTATGTGAATTTTTAATATATCTTTCACGTTTTTTTAATTAAGAATTTAAGATTTAGTTCCAGAATTATTAAAAGATGTTTGTGGAGATTGTCAATCCCCTTTCCAACCTGCATGTAGGATTTACAAATTAAAAAAAAAAGAATAGAAAAGAATAAATAAAAAAGTAAAAAATTGAAAAACCTTAGAGGGGGGTGAATATGGTTTTTGGCAAGCAAAAATAATTTTTTCAGTTTGTCTAAAACGCTGAATAATAATGATCACCAAGATACTTGGACTGACTTTATAGAAGCATAGAAAGTTATCCAAGCACTCGTAGATGTATATTCAGATTTAGACAATGAAAGAACATTAAAAATAGTACATGAACAACTGAATAAAATGAGACAAGAGATGTATAGTGGTTCGATCAACAATGATCTACGTTCACTACCTTAAGCCCACACTTAAGGATTTTCAATCCTATTTCATTAACCTCACTTAATGAAACCGTATACAAGAGAGGATCACCACACTAGGTTTTCCACAACCTCTCAGTCACGCAAACACATCAAGGATCACCTCACTAGGTTTTACTCCACAATCTTGATACAAACACAAAACAAGGATTACCCCAATGGGTTTTACCACACAACCTTGAACAGAAACCAACACAAGGCTCACCCCAATAGGTTTTACACCACAACCTTGCACTACAATAGAGATTTGAATATCAATAGAACAGTAAAGAGCTCACTTACTTGAGCAGATGTTCACTCGATACAAAGCACAAATATTTTTATCTTTGATACAAAATGAACTCACTTTGAAGCTAGATAAAAGGAGATTTTTGAAAAATATTGAGCAATAGTATTTCTAAGATGAATGTTTCAAAAATCTTATGTCTAATCTTGCTTTGAGGGCTATTTATAGAACCAAAAAGTGGAGTGCCAATGGTCATAGAGAAACAGCTATAAATTTTCTGTTTAAACTCATCCGTGTTTTAGACTTAGGTATTGGATGAAGATGCATCTAAAAAGTAAGTCCAAAATGGCACTAACCAGACAGAAACTTTTCAACACAGTTTACAGGATTTTGGATGAACCTTTTGGATTCAAACTGTTCCATCCAAAATGCTATTATTTTCAAAAACTTTGAAAACATCTCAATTGAAGCTTCAAGGTAAAGTCAGATGAATCAAGAGATAAGAAGACATAGGAATTAATAAATATACCTTAATAACACTTCCTAGTCTAATGTTCTTCAAAAAGAACTCCTTGATATGAAACTCTACATACTTTAATCTTCTCTTTTGATCTTCTATTCTTGATTTTAGTAATGAAGAAGTAGCTAAATAATCTTATCTGAATGCTTTTGAAGAATAAAGGTCAAACATGCCCTATCCCAATAGATTAACAAGTTAGTCCATATCAATGTTTGTCATAAGTCAAAATATAGAAGAAAACCTTTAGGGCTAACAATCTCTCCCTTTTTGAGTGATGACAAACGTGATACTAATGATATGTAATGAGTGAACATGTTTAATAAGAGGTGTAAATGAATGCAATTTATTCGTAAAGGTCTCATAGAGATTTTATGATCAACAATTTGTAAATATATCTCAATGATCCTAAAGCCTTTCATATCTCTATATAAATATTCAAAATGATTTGATAGAGATAGCAAATAAGATGTAAAATACTCCCCCTAAATATATGCTTATGTGAATATTTTAAACATAAGAGGGAAAAGTATAGGTTACGATTTGTTCATCCAAAAAGTGTATCCAAAATAATTTTGGAAGAAGATATAAAACGAGTGTTTTTAGAAATTCATTTTGGATAGGAATTTTGGATGACCAAAATATACTTTGAATTTAGTAATACTGCTTATAAGAACATTTGTTTTGGATTCGAAATTTCTGAGTCCAAAACTCCCTCTGACTCAATGTACGAAAATCTTATCATAGAATCTAGTCTCAAACATACCATTATCATTCAAAAACCTGTGTTTTTGAATAAAAATGAACGTTACAAACAGAGGGGTTTTTCAGAAAATTTTAGTGAACAGTGAATCAAAACATATCAGTGATTTTCATAACAGTTCAAATTTGATTTCAGTGCATAACTTTCATACCAGAAGTGGTTCATGCAGTTCGTAACAGTTCATGCAATTTATTTAATTTCAATAACTGTTCATACAACTGTCTTTTCCTCTCCCACAAACAGTTTTAGTTTTCAAAATGGTTCCCAAAATAGTTCATAATCATAGATCCATTTAATCAATCATATGACATCAGTCCAATTTTAGATACAGAACATATACAGTCGTGCCAAAAATTCAATTCACACATACACCATCAGTCATGCAGAATATATGCAAAACATAACTTTTTCTTCTCTCCCTATATCAATTTCCATATCAGTTTATTATGCAGATTCCATACTTTTTCTCCCCATATCAACATACAGATCGTCAGTGATGCAGACCCATAACATTTTCTCCTCATCAGTTAATGTGTACAACAGTCATGCAGGCCATAACATTTTCTCCCCCTTTGTCATCAACAAAAAATAAGCATAGCAGAAGGAGAGTAAAAGAAGAACAGATGGATAATATGCATAAAATAGGAAAGAGCTTAAACTAGTATCCAGTAGAAAGTATGTTAAGGCATAATGTAAATGTCAAAAAAAGTAAATTGTTCAACTTGTGCAGAAAGTAAATTGTTCATCAGCAAATTTTACTGCCCAATAATGCTGTCTAAGAGATATTGATTATTTCAGCCTTTGATTCAGCACCCTTCTTGGAAAATTAACCAGTTATTCTATTTGATTTCCTTTTCACAACCACATGTTTCTGTCTTTTTCCAGAGGGTTTGGGCTTGGGAGAAAGTGGAAGATTTTCTGGTTCCTTTATGGGAGAAGGTTCAGGAGAAGGTTTAGGAAAAGGAACCTTGTCATCCACAGGCAGTTCAGACTTGTCCTCTGAAGAATGTTCAACTTTTTCATGTTCAGATATTGAAGCAAAAGGCTTAGCAGATTGCTCAACAATAGAAATTTTGTTTCCTAGACTCTTGATTTCTAAGCTGAGAAGATCCAATTTCTCAGCAAATGAACTTATTGCTCCCAGAATACTTGCAGACAATCTGGAGTCCGAAACATTTTCTTTGGCAAACGATTCTGCCTGAAAGACTTCATCAATTTTCCTTTTTGTTCCTAATCCCGGAGCAGACTTCCCTTCTTCCTTAATTTTCATCAAGTTTTCTCGTTCTTGTCCTGAAGTCTCTCTCAGCAATTTCCAAGTATTATTTTCTCTAACATATCCCATTCTTTCAAATGAATCAAAACTGTAAACATTTGATTTTAAAGGATCACAGGGTAACAGAACTTAAATCAACTTCAAAAAATCTGAAAACTTTTGTCAACAAATTTCCCAATGGTAAAGCCTTGCTTGATATGTTTCTAAACTGCAACATCAATTTGGTTTTTAGAAACCCAAAATTTATCTGTCTTCCCTCAGCTAAAGCTAATATGATCACTATTTGCAGAATACTTATAGAAGTCTTATGGCTAGCACTGGGTACAATCATAGTAGATACCATGTGATGCAAAATTCTACCCGTGCCATTCAGCCATTTGGAACTCTTATTTCCAGAATTCCTAAAATTTTTCCCACCAGTGAATAACTTTTCAAAATTTTTAGATCAAAAATTTCATTTCCTTCAGGAAACTTGTTCAGCTCAAAATACTGAAATCCGGCATCTCTTACATCACAAATTCTATTTAACAGCCTATGGTCAAATTCAATATCTCTTCCTTTCATTCTTGATACATACCATCGAATCATAAATCCACCTTCAATTTCTTCCAATTTCCCTTTCCACAAGTTTGCATAGAATTCCCAGACTAGAGGGGTATATGTTTTCTCATCAACAGACAACAGCTGCCCCAACCAATATGATCAAACAAATCCAAAATATTTGATAAATTCAGAAAAGCAGAATGATTAACACGATAACCACAGATAATGGTTCGATTTCTCGATACCCAGTCATTGTACTCAGCCTCACATTTTGAGTCAAGAAATCGAGGTACCTAATTTTCAGAACTCATTTGTTCTAGAGATAACTCTGATGAATCATAGTGGGAAGCAGAGAAGTGCGGTTGAGGAGAAGTTTTCTTTGCTTTTGTCTTGGTTGAAGCCGAAGCCTTTTTCTTCATTACAGGAGACGATTTTTACCCTTTCTTTGGTTTTGTAATGGAAGATTTAGTCTTGGCCATCTGAAAGATTGAAGCTTTTTCTAGGATTTTGGTTTTTGAAGAACAAGAGCACGGATGATTTTTGGAAGAAGACGGTTACAAGGGTTTCAAAAAGAGAAAAACAAGATTGCTTTGAATGTCTTGAGTAATGTGAGAATAAAGTGCTTTGAAAACATAAGTTTTTTTGAGAAGTCTAGAAAAATGCGCAAACCAATTTTTTGAAATTCAAAATTCGGAATAAGAATAATATTAGTGATGGATTTTGGAACTAGACCCGATCCGAAACTGTCATCCAAAAGAGTGTTTTCCCAAAATGCATTTTGGATGAGGGAATTGGATTCTAATACTGCGTCCAAAATAGAAGACGAGGTGTTTTGGATGTAAAACGTTGTTTCCAAAACCTTTTTCTTCACAAATCCTGCACAAAGAAGCCTTATGCCACATGGTTAATTATCAAATTCTTGTAATTCTCAAACCTCTTCTCAAATTGTTGAATCTATCATCAGCTAGAGAGGTTTAGTGAAGATATATACAAGTTGTTCATCCGTTGAGATATATTCAACACACACATCGTCTTTGAGTACATGATCTCGGATGAAGTGATGTTTAACTTCAATGTGCTTTGTCCTTGAATGCTGCACTGGATTTTTTGTTAGATTGATAGCACTTGTATTATCACACAATATAGGTACACAATTAAAATTAAGATTAAAATCTAGCAACGTATTTTTCATCCATAAGATTTGAGCACAACAGCTTTCGGCTGCAATATATTCAGCTTCAATGGTGGATAAGGATACACATGCCTGCTTTTTTCTGTGCCGTGACACAAGAGAGTATCCAAGAAATTGACAATGGCCACTAGTACTTTTTTCTTTTAACTTTACACCCTGCATGATCTGCATCAGTATATCCTATAAGATCAAAAGTATTAGTATGTGGATACTATAATCCATAATCATATGTGCCAATCAAATATCGAAGTATGCGTTTAACTGCACATAAGTGTGATTCCTTTGGATAGGATTGAAATCGAGCACAAAGACATACTGAAAACATGATGTCTGGATGGCTAGCAGTAAGATAGAGTAGACTCCCAATCATACCTCTATACTTATACTCATTTATTTTCTTACCCTTTTCATCATGATCAAGTTTAATGGATGTACTCATAGGTATACTAATTTCTTTTACTTTATTTATTCCAAATCTTTTGAGCAACTCTTTGGCATACTTAGGTTGATTTATAAAGAAACTATCCTTAGTTTGCTTAATTTGCAGTCCAATGAAGAAGTTTAGTTCTCCCATCATACTCATTTCAAATTCTTGCTACATAGTTTTAGCAAACATCCTGCACAAAGATTCATTAGTAGCACAAAAAATAATATCATCAATATAGATCTGAACGATCAGTAAATCATCAGGGTTATCAGATTTGATGAATAAGGTATCATCAATCAAGCTTCTAAAGAATCCTTTCGAGATCAAGAATCCACTTAGTCTTTTATACCAAGCTCTTAATACTCACTTTAATCCATAAAGTGCTTTAGAAAGTTTGAAAATGTGATTTGGAAAGTGCTCATGAATAAAAAAAGGAGGTTGTTCGACATACATTTTCTCCTCAATAAAGCCATTTAGAAATGCACTTTTGATATCCATTTGATAAAGTATGAAATTTTTTAAGGATGCAAAAGCAAGCAGTATCCATATAGATTCTAGTCTAGCAATAGGTGCAAATGTCTCATCATAGTCAATACCTTCTTCTTGATTAAATCCTTGGGTAACTAATCTAGCTTTATTTCTGATTACAGTCCCATTTTCATCAAGCTTATTTCTAAAAACCCATTTTGTACCAATAGCAGGTTGATCATGAGGTCTAGGAATAAGTTTCCAAACTTGATTTATTTCAAATTGATTTATCTCTTCTTGCATGGCAATAATCCAAAATACATCATGTAAAGCAATATCAATGCAGCTAGGTTCAATATTTGAAAGAAGAGCAAAGTTGTCAACGAAATACCGTCTAGTTTTAACTCTATAGTTTGGATCTCCAATAATTTGTTCCTTTGGATGACCTAATTTGTATTTCCAATCTTTCGGCAATTGATGATTTGCAAAATCTTCAGTTTGTTCTTTCTCTTGTTCAATATGTAATTCTTCAATCTCTTCTTCTTTTGCATGAGTATCTAATGGTGGAGCTTTGACATGATCTAACTTAACTTCATTTGAATTCCCTACATCATGTCATCTGTTTTTTAAGTATAAATGTTAGATTCATCAAATTCAACATGCATAAATTCTTCCACACAAAGTGTTCTTTTATTATATACTCTATAAGCCTTTTTGTTGGAAGAATATCCAAGAAATATGGCCTCATCGGACTTGCTATTAATTTTTTCAAGATTATCTCTTGTATTTAGGATAAAACATTTACATCCAAATACTTTAAAATAAGAGATGGAGGGAGTTTTATCAAATATAAGTTCAAACGAAGTTTTTCTCAAAAATGGTTTTAACATAACTTGATTTATTGAATAGCATGCTGTGTTAACAGCTTCCGCCCAAAAGTATTTTGGAAAAACATTTTCACAAAGCATTGATCTAGCCATTTCTTACAAAGTTCGATTTTTCCTTTCAACAACACTATTTTGTTAAGGGGTTTTAGCTACTGAAAAATTATGAAAAACTTCATTTTCATCACAGAAGTGAATAAATTCATTGTTACAAAATTCTTTGCCATTATCACTTCTAATGGAAATCAGTTTGCATCTAATCCAGTTTTGGACGTGTTTTATCAGTTTTGAAAATTTAGAAAAGGCTTCATCCTTTTGTCCAAGAAATAAGGTCCAGGTAAATCTAGAGAAATCATCAACAAGCACATATGCATATTTCTTACCTCCAAGACTGGCAGTCCTCATGGGTTCAAACAAATCTATATGAACTAATTCGAGTGGTTTTGAGGTAGAAATCATTTTCTTTGGTTTAAAAGATGTTTTGATTTGCTTTCCAAACTAACATGCATCACAGATTTTATGTTTATCAAATTTCATTTTTGGCAATCCCCTAACAAGTTCTTTTGAGGACAGTTAATTTAACAATTCAAATGGTACATGACCTAATCTTCTATACTAAAGATAACCATCATTATCATGAACGGATAAGCATCTAATTTCACTAGCTACAAGGTCATTAAGATGAAATACATATACATTTCTCATGCGTTTGGCAGTAAAGATGATTTTGAGATTTTCACTGTCAAGTATAGAGTAAGAATCTTTTTCAAAAATGACTTTGCAACCATTGTCACAAAGTTGGCTAATGCTAAGTAGATTATATTTCAAATCATCAATAAGTAAAACTTGCTTTATAATTGTCAAGAAACATTTACCAATATTACCAATGCCGAGAATCTTTCCTTTCTTCTTGTCTCCAAATGTAACAAATCCATCATTTATGGTCTGAATATCTTCTAGCAAGGCTGTGTTTCCAGTCATGTGTCTTGAACAACCGCTGTCCAAGAACCACTTGGTGAAGCTTAAAGACCGTGCCTATACATGAGAAGAAGGGATGATTTTTTGTACCCACACTTTCTTGGGTCCATGAAGGTTAGTAACATTTTCTTTAATTTTTCAGAATGTAACTTCACCGGTTTCAACTTTTCTTTTGATAAGGTATCTTGAAACTGTATATCCTGGTTTTTTACAGTATGTGCATGCTTTGTATGTGCTATAAGAAGAAGCAGGTTTAACATATTAAAACTTGTTCTTTTTGTTTTTATTCTTATGTTCATATCCTAAGCCACTTTGATTTCCCACTAAAATAAATCTGGGTCTGCAAATTTTGTCTTTATTCTCATGTCTATATCCTAACCCACTTTAGTTACCAATTTGATGACAAGTTCCAAGTAACTTTTCTAAATTACTTTTACAATTTGTAAATTTTTCAATGCAATTGGTAAGATCATTTACTCTAATTTTCATATCATCAAAGGTGCTAACCATGCATTCAAGAGTTTGAATTTTATCACACAAGTTTTTGTTTTCCAGAGATGCATTGTGTAAGATAATCATGATCACATCTTTTTCAATTATAGCACACGTATGTTTTTCAAGAGACATTTTATAGTTAATCAGCAAAGCTTCATTTTCTTTCTCCAGACTTTTATTTTTCAATTTCAATTCTTTATTTTTCCTAGACAATTTTTTTAATTCATAAAACATATCACATAACAGCTTATTAGAATCAACATGCATTTCAGTCATAGATATAAGCGAATTAGGCATGCAGTCTGATGTTGAAAGGTTTACCTCATTTTCCAACACCATAAAGCAAATGTTGGCCGTTTCTTCTTCAGATTCCTCATCTTCAGATTCAGTTTCATTTAAGTCCCAAGCTCCCATCAATCCTTTGCCTTTCTTTGCCTTTAGATCTTTTTTCTTTTTAAACGTTTTTCCCTCTTTACCTTTTGCAACTGGATAGTCTATAATGAAATTATCTGTACTTTTACATTCAAAACATTGAGGTTTGAAGCCAAAGGTTTGAAGCTAGAGGTTTGTCATTTCTTTCTTATAAGCTTCCTTCCTCGTTTGTAGTTTCCTTTGTTGAACATCCTTCTGAATTTCTTTACTATCATTGCCAAATCATCATTGTCCATTTCTATGCCTTCACTGCTTTCCAAAAGGCTTGTTTCTCCATCTTCATTTGCAGCCTTTAGCGCAATCCCTTTTCTACCTCTATTATGATTATCAGATTTATGAAATCTTTTAAGCTTCATCTCATGAGTAAGAAGAGATCCGATCAGCTCCTCAGTAGGTAAGGATTTTAAATCATTGGATTCTTCTATAGCAAGAGTTTTAGACTGCCAGCTTTTTGGTAAAGCATCTAGAATTTTTCGATTTTGTTCCCCAGGAGAATAAACCTTCCTATAAGTTTTAAGACCATTTGAGATATTAGTAAATCTCGTGAATATATCAGTGATGCTTTCATTTGGCCTTATAGTAAATAATTCATAATCATGAATTAGAAGCCCCAGTTTTGATTCTTTGACTTAGTTAGTCCCCTCATGGGTGACTTCAAGTAATCTCCACATATTATGGGCTGAATCACAACCACTAACACGGTTGTATTCAATAGCATCTAGTGCACAATACAAAATGTTCATAGCTTGAAAATTTAGAGTCATTTTCGCATTGTCTTCCACACTATACTCATCATTCTGTTTAGATATTTTTATGCCATCAATCATCTTTTATGGAATAAAAGGACCATTCTTTATTAAACTCCATAACTCGAAGTTAATAGAACACACATAAATTTTCATTCTATTTTTCCAGAAAGTATAGTTGCTTCCATTAAACAAAGGAGGACGATTTGTTAAAGACCCTTCAACATATGGAAAAGAAGATGAGCTTGCCATTAAGATCTTTTCTACAAGGTTATTAAACCAAGAGTATGTAGACCAAGCTCTGATACCAAATGATAAACCTTAGAGGGGGGTGAATAAGGTTTTTGGTAAGCAAAAATAATTTTTCCAATCTGTCTAAAACGCTGAATAATGATGATCATCAAGATGTTTGGACTGACTTTATAGAAATATAGAAAGTTATCCAAGCACTCATAGTTGTATATCCAGATTTAGACAATGAAAGAACATAAAAAACAGTACATGAACAATTGAATAAAATAAGACGAGAGATGTATAGTAATTTGATAAACAATTATCTACGTCCACTACCTTAAACCCACACTTAAAGATTTTCAACCATATTTCATTAACCTCACTTAATGAAACCGTATACCAAAAAAGGATCGCCACACTAGGTGTTCCACAACCTCTCAGTCACACAAACACATCAAGGATCACCTCACTAGGTTTTACTCCATAACCTTGATACAAACACAAAATAAGGATTACCCCCAATAGGTTTTACCACACAACCTTGAACATAAACCAACACAAGGCTCACCCCAATGGGTTTTACACCACAACCTTACACTACAACAGAGATTTGAATATCAATAGAACAGTAAAGAGCTCACTTACTTGAGCAGATGTTCACTCGGATACAAAGCACAAATACTTTTATCTTTGATACAAAATAAACTCACTTTGAAGCTAGATAGAAGGAGATTTTTGAAAAATATTGAGCAATAGTATTTCTAAAATGAATGTTTCAAAAATCTTATGTCTAATCTTGCTTTGAGAGCTATTTATAGAACCAAAAAGTGGAGTGCCAACGGTCATAAAGAAATGGCTATAAATTTTCTATTTAAACCCATCTGTGTTTTGGACGAAGATATATCTAAAAGTTAAGTCCAAAATGGCACTAACCAGACAAAAATTTTTCAAAACAGTTTATAGGATTTTGGATGAACCTTTTAGATTCAAACTGTTCCGTCCAAATTTCTATGATTTTCAAAAACTTTAAAAACATCTCTTTTGAAGCTTCAAGGTAAAGTCAGATGAATCAAGAGATAAGAAGACATATGAATTAATAGATATACCTTAATAACACTTCCTAGTCTAACGTTCTTCAAAAAGAACTCCTTGATATGAAACTCCACATACTTTAATCTTCTCTTTTGATCTTCTATTCTTGATTTTAGTAATGAATGAGTTGCCAAATAATCTTATCTGAAAGCTTTTGAAGAATAAAGGTCAAACATGTCCTATCACAATAGATTAATAAGTTAGTCCATATCAATGTTTATCAAAAGTCAAAACATAGAAGAAAGCCCTTAGGACTAACAAAAATTAATTACTTTTGGCAAGATACTTCTAAATTGCAATATGTAGTAGGATTTAGCTTGAAGTGTTGGCCTTTGGTGGTACTTGCCAATTGGTTAATAGGTAAAGAGTAGTATATAAACCTATAGGTAGATAAATTTTATTGTATTGCCTATAAAACATTGATGTCTACTGGATATATGTACATGACATGGTTACATTTCTTCTCGAGAATTGCTTAATTTTAATATATCCTTACAATTTAATTCCATATTTAAAATGCCCCTCATTCTAGGCTCTTTACAAAACTGCAGGGTGTTTGATTTTGTTTTTGTATATGATGATGAGTATAAACTGTTTAGAAGCCCATTAGTTACTGATTGATGCTGCATGCAATCTTCCTGAAATTGTATTGCCTGTCTTTTATGACATTTTATATAATTAGCATGCCAAATATAGCACATGGGAATGAAAAGCTAAAATCATTTTGATATCCTCTTTAGGTCTTCTTAAGCTACACCATGATGTGAGGACATGTGAATATGAAGACGTACAGATCTTGTGGGAGATGCTTAAGAAAAATCAATCATAGGTCACAAAATCTGCTACAAGAAGTGGCAAAGTAACGAAGCACGCTTTGCCCACTCAACAATATTTGAAAGCAGTCTTTGCAATGTTGGAGTTTATATTTTGCATTCATTTCATGTGAATTTATCTTCTATAGGAAGACAAATATTGAGATCTGATTCATTATATAAGATGATTGTGACAGGGCACATGTAGGATGGTCAAGGAAATATAGACTAATACAGCAATCAAAATTGGATGGCCCTTCTTTGTACTCTAAGCACTATATCTTCCCTATTATGGCCAATGCTTGTTAATTTGGTAACACGATTTTCTAGAATTTGTATCCTCAATGTATTGACTCTGACAACCTGTTATATCTTATTTTGCTGATGGTATTCATTATTAGTTGGACAAAATCAACAGACTGAGTAATGAATAGCTTTTTTTTTTTTTTTTTTTTGGTGGGGGAGGGGAAGGGGTGGGGGGCCTTTGGCATTTCTGTTCTCCACATATTAAGCATTAGAAATTTTGTGCCAGCCATGCTTCTTTTCTCACTATTGCCTTTTCATGTAGGTATGAGAAGCTAATGAATAAAATGCTAAATCACTTGGAAAGACAACCACGAAATAAGGAACATCGTGTTGTATGGCTTAGGCACATAGAGCCACTTTTGAATGGTGTTGATCTCATGTTGCTTGATCATTGTAGGCATATTTTTCCTCTCTTCTTTCAATGGATACATGCTGTTGATGATGATAATGTTAAACTGGTGAGAAATAATTGCTTCTTCTTTCATCAGTAGAAGATATATTACTCAATTACATTCAGAAGATGCATTTAATGATTAAACTATAGTTATGAACCCTAAACATACTAAAGCATTTTCATCAGATGATCAGATTACTTGTTTGCCCCTAGATTTTAGTGCCACGAGTTGATGTTTTATTCTTTTGACTATTTCAGGTTCTTGAACGGATCAAGATAATTTTGAGATTAACATGGATCAGGAACTCACCCTACATTGAAAGGTGGTTAGCAATGATTCTCTGACCCTCGTAAATTATATAGAGTTGGCTTCAGGAATGCATCATTATTGACCTAAATATACACAGATCTTTTTCCCCTCGTTTCTCCTATTTAGGAACAGCATACAAAACAAAAATTGGTTGAAATATTGTCTTATTCAATTAAAGAAAACAATTTTGGTGAGGTCAAAAGGGAAAAAGTCATGTATACTGGTTTTGAATATTTGATAGTATTTGATAGCACAATTCAGTTTTTAATAATAGTTGTTTGATTCACCCACAAAGTAGATCAGTATGACTTTGTCCTTACTTTTACATGTGTTGTAGATTCTATTGGATGAAACCTCAGTTTTAAGGGATTGTGAGCACAAACACAAATTGGTCCATCTAGGAAGTTGTACAAACCTACCCGTTTTCTGTACATACTATTAGGGTAAAGTCTTTGTGAGAAGTGGCAAGGCTCATTGAGAAAATACTAACATATGATCCTTCTAGAAGAAGTACAGGTGAGTTTATACAAACAAATCAAATATTCTATTGGAAAAATAATATCAGAAACTATTTTTATAGAATAGATTCTTGATACGTGCAAAATTCATTACTACAAGTCTTCAAACATACTCCATTTTGAATGTGGCAGTATGACTTGGCAAAATATTAACGAATTGCTGAAACAAGAAAATTGGTAATGTTTGGAGACCACCGTATTTGCTAATTTAAGTTCAATTAGCATGAGGAAATGGGGGACCGACCACCTTTGTTTAGTGCACAAGTTGTTTACAATAGTAGTTGAAAGGCCTAATAAGAGGAGATTTATTAGATTTTTTATCAAGGGAGTAAATGCAATATATAAGTAGGTGTTCCTAATTTCCTTTCTATTTGTTGTTATATTATTCGTTGAATTGCTTTGTTATGTTTTATGCTGGCATGAGTTTTGCACATTGCCAGACTTTGGTTCCGAGGACATCTATGTCTACTAAACTTACATTGAGAGTATCCCCCCCCCCCCCCGCCCACATATTGGTCTGAATTTTTGCTTCACAGTAACACCCTCTGCATTTGTAGGACCAAATAGTGGATATGGTGGTGGAGCTAGTCAGGCAAGTGCTTTCTCCTCTCATTGGAAACTATTTATGCTTGTGACTGGAATAGCGTTTTCCTCAACTGGAACAGTTACCTCATCTTGCAACAACTTATGCAGCAATTAACTCACTTATAACTTTGGGTGGTCAGAAATCTTTGTCGTCAATTGATAGGTATACACAAATATTGATTTGGTTAAAACATTGTATCATTTACAGTACTCATTATTGATCCTAGAGTTCCTCTATTTCAGGGGAAAAGTATATTCATTTTTGCTATGAATGAAAGTTACAAGTGGAGGTTTCAGGTTGATATGGGCTTTTTGAGGCACAAGATTTGGAATTTTCATGTTATTTTCTTCGATCATTATTTAAATCATAAGAAATGCACTCTTTCACACTCCTATCCCTTTTCACCATATCTTTGTTGTGTTCTTGTCTCCTTCAAATGAAAGAAGTAAAATACATAGGAAAGGAAGCGACAGAGTCATCCACTGTCTTATGCCCTCTTGCCTTTGCTTGTATTCAACATTTTTTTTCCCTCTAAATTTTTTATGTGCATTGTGTAGTTCAGGGCTTTTACTCTTTACAGGGTATTCAAAGCAAAAGACAAAAGATTTTATAGAGAGAGAAAGAGAGAGAGGGCCTATATGTAAACATAGTTGTGTTTCTGGAGTAAATATAAAAAGCCCCTACACTACCCACACCCCACCCCCTCCCTCCCAAAAAAAAGAAAAGAAAAAAGAGGGTATTTTTCCTAACCATCTATGATCTATGTGCTTTTGTTTAATGTCCTTCTGCAATTATATCTGTGCTTTTCTTGGATGGCCGATTATTTTTCTTCTCCTTCAAGTTGCGGGACAGCCATGGTAGTGTGAAGTAAGGCTTCAGTTTTGTTGAATTCAGTTGTGAAATGCTCAACCTATAAGTAAAAAAACTTTAACTTTCCTTATGTAGCATCGAAGGTAAGTTGTCCAAGAAAACAGACTAAGTTTTAATTATGATTTTGTCCTCAGGATGCATGATGGTAGGGAATTAGATGTTCGTGCTTGCTACACTATTGTTTCTGTAAGTTTGAGCTCTCTCTATAATGTGTACATACACTCTCTGTTGTAACTCCTATGTATTTTCTTTTATGATCTCCTCCCAGTAAAACCAGGAGATTAACTTCTTATTTTGATTGGTATATTCTCCAGTTGGTTCACATTTATGTCCTATTGAAGTTCACTATGTCCGTTTTCTTCTGGCTGTATTTCTGTCTCATATGCTAGAAACTAAGGATAGGATCTTTTCCTGATGAAAAATATCTTGTGGATGAGTTTTCTTAATTAAAGGGTTAGTAAACTTTTTTCATCCTCCCATCCCCCCTTTTCCTCCCCGGGAAAAGTATTCTAATGGACAAAACAATTGGTCATTATTCAATAAAATAAATCTTAAGGAAAAAAATATATACAATTTCGTAAAAATACAAAAATAAAAAAATATATTAAAACATTTGTTTTAACCCGACGGGCAAAAATCTCCACGCATAGCATGGACATATCAACTAGTTCATTACTATAAGAGAATCAAGGCAGGCTTGCACAGCAACTAAGGCTAAAAGCTACTTTGGGAGTTGAAAAATAGATAGAAGAGAAGGAATTTGGGAAGAAATATGTTCTCTTCTATTGTTTGGCAGATTTTTTAAGGAAGAAAAGAAGAGAGGTAGAAGAATGGAGGATCCCTCCATTAGCTGGAGAGCTTTCTCTCCACTTTTGGAGAGATAGAAAATGATAGTGTGAAAAATAGAAAAATAGTTTTATATTTTTTTTTCACTTTAGTGGTATCACGATTATTTTTTGAATATTAATCTTATAATATACTTTATTTTCTTTTATCTCATAACTTCTCTTTATTTTCTCACTTTTTCTCTTTTTTTTTTCTCTCTCATAGACATGCAAACTAGCCTTAAGTGACACTGGCCCTTACTTTTTTCATTTTTTTTTTATATTTGTGTATTAAAAATGAGAGAGTCAATCACAATAACAAATTTACAAGAACATTACGATGTTCATAATTAATTCAAAAAAAAAAATGAACAACTTCGATAGGAGCAGAGAAGTATTGTTACAAAAGTGCTTGCCACAGTTGAACGAGAGAGGGATAATATCTTAAAAAATAGAAATACTTCATGGACCCATTAGCTACTTTGGGAGGGATGATTTAGAAAGAAAAATAAAGGATTTAAGACAAGGCATGACATTTAATGACATGATATGCGAATCCAATTCATTGATCCACAAAAATATTTTCATTTTTAAATTAAGATAAAAATAATCTTGTCAATTTCTTAAAACTTTTTGAGAATTTAAATTTTATCTTTTGAATTATTTTTACCTTCCAACTATTAAAGTGATTGACATTGACCATACATGGAGAGACATGGAGTATGGTGGTTAAGGTGAACCCAGAATAAAAAATTTAGGAGGTCAGAAATTTAGAGTGAACATGGAAGACTTATTTGTCATATATTTGATGAAAGAGAGTTGAGAGAAAATGGATATATGAGACAAAAAGATCTTAAACAAGTATTTTGGTGGGCCAATAAATACTAAAATTCTATAATTTAATAAATATAACAGAAGAGATAATAACTGGATTACAAATATTTTGTAACTCATAATTTAATATATTATAATTAGTAAAATTTTCAAAAAAAAATAAGGACAAAAAATACAAATATATATGTAGTATAGTATAATTACTAAAAATTTCGAAAAAACTGGGGAGGCCTTGGCCCCCTACTGTAAGTCTGCCCCTTGTGGTGGTGGCGGCAGTGAGTGTTGAAGAGAAAAAATCTTGCAATGGTGTGACTAGTGTCATGGTGTTGATTGAAGAAGGTGGAAGAATGGAGGGTCTGCAAACATAATGAAGAAGAGTAACATGGAGAGGTGAAGTTTGCTGCAGAAGAAGATTGATGCTGTTAGTACCTTGGAGAAGATGGAGCCAAATAGAGGGCAGTCGATGGTGGAGCTCTGGAGGAGTAAATGAAGGAGAAAAAAAAATAGAATAGAAAATAATTATAAAAAAGTCAATTTTGTTATGAAATTTTGGCAGTGTTAGAATAAAATCTACACATAATAGATCTCTAGCTATTATTTGCACAAGAATTTCTTCAAACTTCTTTCTTTCTTTTCTTTCACAATTTTCTCTAACAATTCTCTCACAATTGATATATCTTTCAAGTTTGAAAAGAGCTCTATCTATAGAGCTCTTATTAGTGGAGTTAATCCTTTATTTTCACTAATGTATTAGTGGTGTCTCCACTAACTCCACTAATATGTATTAGTGGTGTTAATGGTGGACATCTATATCCACTAATGGAATTAGTAGAACTTCTACTAATTCTAACATATTCACAACACTCCCCCTTGGATGTCCATTACATAAAGAATATGTTTCGTTAAAACCTTATTAGATAAAAATTCAGAGGGAAAAAAATCAAGTAAAGAAAAAAAGAGTACACTATTCTATATGTCTGCTTATTACTCTCCCTGATGAGATGATCCATTCAACTCTTTGAACCGACGCATACCGATTTTATATCTCAACTTCTCAAATGTTGCAGTCGGTAAAGTCTTCGTGAAAATATCTATTAGGTTGTCACATGACCGAATTTGTAGAACATTAATTTCACATTTCTTTTGGAGTTCATGAGTAAAGAAGAATTTTGATAAATTATATTTTGTCCGATCTCTTTTAATATATCATCCTCGTAATTAAACTATGCAAGCTACATTGTCTTCATAAAGAGAAGTTGGAATATCTCTTATAGATGATAATCCACAACTTTCTCAGATATAATGAATTATTGATCTTAACTATACACATTCTTGACTTACTTCATGAATAGTTGAATAGTAGTACGACCATCTTCAGGCGGTTAAATCTTTCTTTTAAATTTACTCACAGGACATATGGATCTTTTTCGGTAAGATATTCCATTTTCAAATTTTCGTCGAGATGACGACAGATAAAAATAAAAACTTGGGCCTTTTGTTGTGCAAATGCACTATTTTTTTCTGTAATAGTTTCACTAAGGCCTTCAGCATTTAAATGCATTTCTGCATCGAGAACCCATGATATATAATTTTTTTCAGAAATATCAAGGGTTACAAATTCGAGTTTAGTAAGGTTAGCCATAGGGATCAGTAAATGCGTACCTGTCTTCTGACTTTTGTAATAGCAGAGACTCGTGCTTTAGTCTTCTTATTTTTGTAACAGCAGAGACTCGTGCTGATAACGTGTTATGAAATTTTGGCAGTGTTAGAATAAAATCTACACACAATAGATCTCTAACTATTATTTCCACAAGAATTTCTTCAAACTTCTCTCTTTCTTTTCTCTCACAATTTTCTCTAACAATTCTCTCACAATTGGTATATCTTTCAAGCTTGGGAAGAGCTCTATTTATAGAGCTCTTATTAGTGGAGTTAATCATTTATTTTCACTAATATATTAGTAGTGTCTCCACTAACTCCACTAATATATATTAGTGGTGTTAATGTTGAACATTCATATCCACTAATGGAATTAGTGGAGCTTCCACTAATTCTAACATATTCACAACAAATTTTTATTTTTTCATTTACTTTTATTTTTATTTTAAACAGTGAATGAATAAAATATATATATATATATATATATATATATATATATATTGACAAAAATACTCTAAGTTATGTTCAATTCATATTCGAATCTTTGGAGGTTCTATGCTTGTAGCTGTTGGAATATATGCCCTCTAAACTAGTTTATCTGATGTAATTATCGACTTCATTAATTAAAAAAAATCTCAAAATTTATTTGTGAATTTATATTTTATTTGTGTACGATTTTCGTTTGGAAATGACCCATTATGTTTAAGTAAGTGATCCATGTGAATGATGGTCTTTCACAGTGAGGTATGAATCATGGTTTACTTAACACATAAATATTTGTTCTTAACCGATTGATGAGAATGGGAATCTCATCATGTATAGGTTATTATGTTATGAATTTCAAATGGAGAATGGCTTGCCTTAAGCCAGTGAGTAGTCCACTCATTTCTTAGCATGAGCGTATTTCAAATACGTAGAACAGGACTTGTAATAGTGGTTTCTAAAAGTACTATTTAAAGAAACCCAAACTATTACTGCTACAGCGTAGACTAATACTCTACCGCTTGAGTATGAGTTGGTAGTCTGACGAAACTAGAAGCATATACTTTGATATACTGTAGTTGAGGTTCTTTCGTAGAACCAATATACTTGTATGTTGAGTATATGTGACTAGTTTGTTAAGACAAACTTGTACAAGATAGCTTCTATGTTATATCCCCCATTGTGACTGTTCAAATGATCTAATTATCTAGAGCCCTGGGAAACATGACTTGGATGTTTTACTTTAAGGTAGCTCCCTTGAAAAATGGAAATATTCCAAAAGTCGTGGATCATTGGACTAGAGGTCTAAGGATGGTAGATGTCTATTAGAGAGGTGTTAGTACACTTTTCTTCTCTAATTACACGGCGATGCGTAGAGGGGTATTTTAGTCATTACACCTGTAGGTCGAAGACTTTACTTACGCAGCATTGTCCTTGGGGTCAATATTTTCTTATGGTGATATTAGGAATTATTTAAAATGAAAAATATAGATATTTATATAGTAAGGGTATTTTGTTCATTTTAATAGCCAATGCGATATGTCTTTTGGTCCTCGAAATGACCCTTAAGTCATGAAAGATTTGGGTTAAGAATGGTCTATTTGGGCTTATTAATTATTTATTGGGTTGTTTAATAAAGCCCGCCCAGAAAATAAAGAATTGAGATTTATTATTTATGGTGTTCAAACCCAACAATAAATAATTTTTCTGGTCCAATTGAACACAAATGGATACTCACTCGGGTAATGATTCAAATGAATGGGAAAATGAATTGAAGTGCTCTTTCCTTTTGATTTGCACTAATGGAGCTTTTATTTTTTAAATCAAAGTGCTGTATTTCTTTTTATGCACTAATGAAGCCTTTAATTTTTTTTTAAATCAAAGTGCTATTTGTTTTTAATCCACTAATGGAGCTTTTGATTTTTAAAATTAAAGTGCTATTTCATTTTGTTATGCTCTAATGGAGCTTTTGAGTTTTAAATCAAAAAGCCTTCCTTTTGTTATGATTAGTGGAGCTTTTGATTTTTGAAATCAAAGAGAAGAAAAGGAATATAAGAGCACTTGGTGGTTCATTTCCCGTAAATGGATTTTGGTGATTCATATGCAAGATAGCTCTTGGTTGTTCATTTCTAAAGAGCTCTTGGTTGTTCATAAAAGGATCGAAGGAAAAGCTTTGTTGAAGCTTTCATCAAAGCTTATCAAAACCCAATCTTCAAGCTTTCACTAGCTGTGCTACAGGCACCATTTCAAAAGATTGAAAGCTTCGCGTGAATGAGATGCAGTAAACGTTTGCAAGGACGTGATCCACTAGCGTCAAACATCCTTATACAGACATTTACACTAGTACAAAGAAGGTTATCCAATCAAAGAGGTAAATTTTTCGTTATCCCAACATACTTTCATTTTCATGATTTTTGCCATTTTAAACCTTCAGTAGCAACCTAGCCTATTTTGAGTACACTACAAAATATAACCTGCACATAATTCAACAAAAGAAAACAAGTAGAGACACAAAGAAATTACGAGCACTCATAACTTAATAGTGAACTTTATGTTTTACAAAAATAAGAATTACATGAGTACAATAAATTAGTTAACTCTTGATTTACAATCAAGCATCTAAGTGATTCCCACCCATTTAATGAACACAATCATTAAACAAGTGATTTCTAAATTCTCTAGAATGTGTATATGTTAGTATCATTTCTCACTAAATCTATATATATATATATATATATATATATATATATATATATATATATATAATATGAGCTGTGGAAATCTCTTGTTATGACACATGGCACGCTCCTACATT
Source organism: Voacanga thouarsii (assembly GCA_026120185.1). Classification (NCBI taxonomy): domain Eukaryota; kingdom Viridiplantae; phylum Streptophyta; class Magnoliopsida; order Gentianales; family Apocynaceae; genus Voacanga; species Voacanga thouarsii. The sequence continues at coordinate 103,977 of JANUWF010001033.1, read as the reverse complement.
GACACTTGGCACTGTTTTAGAGTTTTTTTTTTTCCCTAGTGAAGAAATTTTATGGTTTTTTTTTTTTAATATTAGGGTTATCTGAATTCAATGAATTCAGATAAGATAGACGTAATCAAAGTTATCTGAATTCATTAAATTTAGATAACGTCCCCATCGCATCACTCTTCGTTCCGCATCTATCCGTTTCTTTATAAGAAATGTTATCAGTTGTCTGAATTTGATAGAATTGTTCTTGGTTCGGGTGGTTTTTCGCGGTTTCTCCCAGCGTCACTAAATCTTCAGGGTCTAGTCTTAATTTCGGAATTAAACTCAGTAAGTGTGCTTCAACTCTTGGACTTTGGCATTTGGTGCAAAAATCTGTTCTCTTTTTTGTTTTTGCTTTGATTAACTTGGTGATATAGAAAAATGTTATTTCTGTTTTCTTTTGAACTTCCAATTTTGCTTTCCAGTGTTTGGTGGATTGACGATGACTCTTGATATGATTGTTTGTTGGAATTTTCTCTTGCTTGAGAAAAAGGAAGAAAGAAAAAGTTGTTGTCATTTTTTGCAACGGAAAAGAATCACTCTTCTTTCTTTGAACATTTTTGGCTTTTGATTGACACCCAGTTCATGTTTCTTTGGAAATAGGAACCAAAAAAGAAGCTAATGGAGCCAATGGACAAGGAAATCATTGAAGGAACTCAATCGTTTGGAAAATATATTGAGGAACGAGTACTATATGTTCCGCCGGAATTGAATACTATATGCTAGGAACGAGTACTATATTAAATGGAATCGTTTGGTATTCTATTTAGTATGCTAGGAATTATATCTGTGGGGTTGCTGCTTTAGCCGTTGTTATAATGCTGATATGCATGGGTTTATTTTGCAGTTTCTGAGGGTCTCGAGACCAATTTTTTTGGTCTGAAAAAGAAGAAGAAGAAGAAGCCGGTTAGTTTTTTGTTGCTCATGTTGTGCAAATGTATAATAATTTTTCCTACTTTGTGGAGAGTGCTTATCATGATATTCCTATTATTCATGCAGGTGCAAATAGATATTGATGACAAGGAGAACACATGGGATGAGAAGGATGGTAAGTAGTTGAATCTAAAATATTTGTGGATAAAAAATCCCTCTTGGAATTTTTTGTATATGCCAAAATTGGTTGCCTGAGTTCAATTATTATATAAAACCTCATGATATTGTGCTAGCCTTAAGGACTAGGCTCAAATCGAATGACGAGAGTTTGAATTTCGTTTTACACGCTAACAAGGGAAGCTTAATAATAACAATGAGATATCTTGGAGTTACTAGGTTGACTTCTGAAGAGGTAAAATCCTGGTAACTCATTGAAATAATTTTGTCATCACGCCGAACACTATTGGAATGAAAATTATCAGCCAGTACTCTTATAATCATGTGACTATTACTTGATTTATCAACTTGAGCCTTCAGTGGAGTTGAGAACATACCTTTGCTGTCAGTCCAAGACTTGGTCGGCAAAACATTATTACAGAGATAGGTGCAAAGGGGATGACAAAATAAAACTCATCAAACTACCAAGAAAATATTATTACATGTCACATCAATGTCTGCGGTCATCATCATTTTTCCAACTACTAAGAAAATATTGATCTAAGTCAGTTTAAATATTCTAAGCCAATCTAATGGTAAATAGGATTTGTGTGATGTATTCTTAACCATTTAATAGGTTGCTTAAATGCTTAATTCTGTGAGTAAAGAAGGTTTCTATAAATGTTTCTGCGAAAGCCTTATGTTAGAGACACATGGCTGAACATTAAATTTAAATATAGATTTTTTTTTTTTTTTGAGAAATCAAGGTGACATCGACTTGAATTAAAAGGAAAATGTGATTTTTAACTATAAGGGCCTGAATTCAATATTTTCTATGTATTTATAATTTTAAAAAATAAATATATTTTTTCCATACATCACACGGGCAACAACCTAGTTATGATTATAATGAAAAGTTACGAGACTCTATTAAAATAGTCCTCAATTATTAAAAGATTAACTCCTACTTAAACTCAACTATTTCAACCTTATTTCATAAGTTTCGAGAAGGTTCAATATTCTTCTAGAATTTTTATCCTTACCCTCACTAGATATGGATTTAAACTGGGTCATGTTGTAAACTCCCTCTAAAATCTTCTTCGTTGCCTTGGAACCATGTATGCCCTGCCAAATGCCTGTCTAAAGCTTAGTCTTGAGTCTCAATTTTAACCATAACCCATATAGTTATCTCGTGCATTTTATTTGCCAATTTGTACTTAGGTGTCATTCATCGATTTTGATACCAACATCTAAACATTCCGCAACTAACCATTATTGGTCTCGACCGAGCTTGGGTGCTGATCTCTTACCTTGGCATGTGGGTGATTCAGGCAGCATTGCACACGCCTCGCCTCCAACTCAAGGGACTTACACTAAGCTTCCATCAGATTTTAATTGGCAATTTTAGACTGAAGGACAAATGCTTATCATTAAAATATTTAGAAAGCGAGAGCTAGATGGAAACAAAACCTGGATTTTCACAGAGTTTAAGGATTGTTAGGTTTTTAATCTTTTAAATTATTTGCAAACTGTTAGAGAAATTTAAAAATATATATATAGATAAAACACAAACAAGTTTAAGATGCACAGTTAAATTGTCATAATTATGATTTGTTTTGGGTAAAATCTTATAATTGTGAATTTGTAAGTTTGTGGATTTATTTTGGCCCATTTTGAATTCTATGCAAAATTCGTTTTAATAAATTATTTTGATAATTTTTATGCATAATTTTTATAAACTTTGCCTATAAATGGTGGACAATTTAGAATTGTCAAATTATAAGCCCCTATGCAAACAGCCTTGAAATTCAGATGATGTTTGACATTCCCTCCAAAGGATAAAATGATGGTAGTACCGATCAAACTTAGGTTCTTGCTGTCTACCTCCCGCTCCATTTTTGCGAAGGCAATTCACTACTCAACCACTGCATCTTCACAAACAACACATCTCACCAAGAAAGCGTGCATAGATCTCCTCAAGACATGCAAATGCATGAACCAGCTCATGCAAATCCAAGCCCAAGTTTCCATATTAGGCCTTCATCAAAATATAGATACTCTGCATAAGGTGATGGCCTTCACTACCGACCCTTTGCTTGGAAACATACTCTATGCCCAGAAAATCTTTAACCAAATCAAAAGCCCAAGTTTGTTCACTTACAATGTGATGATTAAAGCATATACAAAGATGGGTTCTTTCAGAAAAGCTCTTTGCTTGTTTGATAAGTTGAGAGAAAATGGTATGTGGCCTGATAACTATACTTACCCGTTTGTGTTTAAGTCAGTTGGAGGTTTGAGGACGATAAAAGTGGGTGAAAAGATTCATGGATTTGTATTAAAAACTGGGGATGGGTTTGATTGCTACATTTGTAACTCGATCATGGATATGTATGGTGAGCTAGGTTGTATAGCTGGTTTGAACAAGGTGTTTGACGAAATGCCTGAAAGAGATTCGGTTTCCTGGAATGTCTTGATATCTGGATTTGTGAGGTGCAATAGGTTTGAGGATGCAGTAGGAATGTATAGGAGGATGAGGCGGGAGGGAAAAGCTAAACCTGATGAAGCTACAGTTGTTAGCACTTTATCTGCTTGTAGTGCATCGAAGAATTTGGAACTAGGGAAGGAAATTCATGAATATGTTAGCACCGAGGTCAAGTTTACTGTCAGAATTGGGAACGCCTTGTTGGATATGTATTCTAAGTGTGGTTGTTTAATCATAGCTAGGCAAATTTTTGATACTATGCCCCAAAGGAATGTCATTTGTTGGACAAGTATGGTCTCTGGTTATGCGAGTTGTGGCTGGCTGGATGAGGCTAGAGAATTGTTTGATAGGAGTCCAGTGCGGGATCTTGTTCTTTGGACAGCTATGATCAATGGGTACGTGCAGTTTAACGATGTGGATGAGGCAATTGCTTTGTTTAGGAAGATGCAAATAGAAAGAATAAGCCCAGATGAATATACCTTAGTTGCTTTACTTACAGGTTGTGCTCAGTTGGGATGTTTGGAACAGGGAGAATGGATTTGTCATTACATTGAGGAAAATAGAATACCGGTAGATGCAGTTGTTGGTACTGCTCTGATAGAGATGTATGCAAAGTGTGGGTGTGTTCAAAAATCCTTGGAAATTTTTTATGGCATAAAGGAGAAAGATGCAGCATCTTGGACTTCTATCATTAGTGCTCTTGCCATGAATGGAAAGACAAGCAAAGCTTTGGAGCTCTTCTCAGAAATGAAACGAGCTGGAATTAGACCTGACGATATCACCTTCATAGGTGTTTTAAGTGCTTGCAGCCATGGGGGATTGGTTGAGGAAGGCCGGGAATATTTTAATTCTATGAAGAAGAATTATCAGATAGAACCAAAGTTAGAACACTATGGTTGTCTTATTGACCTATTTGGTCGTGCTGGACTGTTGAAAGAAGCTGAAAACATGATAGATAAGGTACCAAATAAAGATGAAAATTTTGTTATTCCCCTCTATGGTGCTTTACTCAGTGCTTGTAGGACCTATGGTGATGTTGATATGGGTGAACGTATTGCTAAGCTTCTTATGCAGATGGAATCTAATGATTCTAGTATCCATTCTCTTCTGGCTAATATATATGCAACTGCCAGCAGGTGGGAAGATGTGAGAATGGTAAGAAGAAAAATGAGAGGTTTGAGAATTAAGAAGTCACCTGGATGCAGTTCAATTGAGTTTGATTCTGATATACACGAACCTAATGCTAGTGATACACTCCACATAGCAAGGAAAGAAGCTCAAAATGCTGTCACCTAGAATTGCTAAGCCATTTTTGAGTTTATAAAACAGAGAAATGGAATAAGTCACCTGAATTTAGGCATGACATTCTGACTGATCTTTCTGTCTCCCAACCCTCTGATTTTCTGAAATGTCTACATAGATTTGAAAATTGTTTAGTATCAATCATGTGAAATTGGAATGAGAACTTGGCCAGATGCAAAATATCGGGTTTGCTCAGTAAGCAGTGAAATGGGCCTGATGCGTACTCAACCCACTGAGTGCTTTTCTGATGTGTTCAACAACAGGAAAGAGGTTTGCAGGCACTCATTGATGAGTATTATAGGCAGAAATAAATTGCAAAGCTCTCAAGTGATTTGTCAAGTCAACAATTATCCCCAGGAAAGTCTATGTCATAAACAGTTAATTATATCTGATTAGTGTTTTGTCCAACTTTGCTGTCACAAGTTGCACATATAAGATTGGTGTTGTCAGAGAATGAGGTCTTATGGATTTTCCAAGGCTTCAAGTACTAAGGTCTGATTTAGAAGCTGTTTCTAACACGGTATCCTGTTGCTAGCATGTTATGGTAAACATCTTACTTAGTAAATGCTCTTATCTCAATGCACTCTTTAAAATAATTGACAAAAAGAAAAGAAAATTCTTAAAAAGTTTAAGTTTCTGGCAAGCCAGGGCATTTACTTCGTAGTTTATTTGGAAAAGACCATAGAAAACTATACTTGTTAGCATGGCTGAAATTGAACTACTCTATGTACAATTACTCTTGAATTTGAGATGATGACACTTGCATTTATTGAGTGCCCTATATGTGTTGTTTCATCACAGTCTTCATGCAAAGCTATTGTATACTCCACTGCTTTCTGGTTGTGGTTTTTTTTGTTTTTTTTGGGTGGACAGAGGAGTTTATGTATGTCATTAGTAGTGAGCTTGAAAGAAGCTTCATGAGGAAGGGCAATATAACCATCCATGCTTTGGGAATTAGAAACAGCGAGGCATCAGTTTCCTAGCAAACATTCCTTTTCCACTCCTTTTCTAATTTATCTGTTTGATGGTCTTCAATATCTCCAAAATACATTGTTCTGCTAAGAAATATAATTCTTATACACCCAAGCTGTGGAAATACTGAAACAAGAAATAAACATGAAAATCTCCTACTCTATTTCTGTTTTTGTTATTTCGCATTACTTTCAAAGCTTGAAGTAATTTCCACAAGAAAGGACAGTATTTGATGACACCACTTCTATAAAAATAGAAACAGTCTATACAGTTCACTGATCACCGCGAGCATGTAATCCTACTATCCTTACTGGGCATAAATGGGGGATCACATTGCTGGCCTAAAAAATCTTATGCAAGAGGGATCAAGGATGATAGACACTAGAGGGAGGGCTATCACCCAATATTTAACTGCAGTAATAATTCAAAAATGAATCATTGACTATTTTTAACGTGAATGTGGTCCTGTCTTCGTGTATTATTTCTCTTTCCTTTTTATAAACTCTAGTGTCAGATATCTGTCCACTGAGTGCGACAATTAAATAGTAGCAATAATTGATCAAAATCCTGAAGCTTTAGCATTGTATGGTTCACTGAATAATTAGCTGAGAACAACAACATATACTAATTGTTTGATAATTTTAAGCCAATCCTGAAGTCTTTCCGGTTTCTATGTTTTCCTTTTCAGGAGCTTTCAGTGGGCTGCTTCAGTATCAATGCAATGTGAATATTTGATGCTTCTAATTTCATGTTAGTTTCTTTCATATGCCAAGTGCATCATCATCGACTACATCCTTACCATTCAAGCATGCTGCTGGAGCGTATCCATATATATCAGCATCTCCATTTTGGATGCTTCTTTTACCTTGGGGGTCGGTCAGAAAAATGGTACATTGTTTGCCCACTATGAAGAAAATGTGCACAAGAATGAAGGATTTCTGTGCCCTTGGTAAGTTTTAAACAAGAAGACTTTGGCGTTTGACGTATCAATCAGACTTGCATAAAGATGGCCTCTGTCCATGGGAAAAATTCTTACCCGTGGAAGGCCTATGTCCCAAAATAGTGGGTCCCTACATGTTTATGAGAGGGATTCAATAGTTCTGGTCTTTGTAGAATTTCCCTCCATGAGAATATGCCTATGGGAAGGTAATAGCTGGTTGAACTTGAGACTAGCACGTGGAAATTTGTGGAGTAATACTGAAGGATGCAATGACCCACCTCCGGTTAAAGATTGGAACCAAAATGCAGAGCCAGATCAGACGTTCCCATGCCAAGTCAGAAAATTCAATGACATTTCAGTTTGCAGAGTAGCACAAGTAGGTCTTTATTGTGGATGGATGAAAAAGGCTTCTTCTCAGCTCAATATCAGTCAATAGATTCTCCAAGATTTTTCAGCTTGGAGGTTGACAATAAAATCACCTGACACCAATGATGCCATTTCTTCATTGCAGAGACTCAAGTGGAATATATATATGAGCTCTTAGATGGAACTGCATATCTCATGTGGCAGGGAAGAACATAAAGTCATTCCAGATGTTGCTGCAATTTGGAAGTGCCAGCCAAGTACCTAAAGAAATCTATACTTACGTAAGTTCCATTTTCCTTAAGAGGAAGAAGCATGCACCTCTTGGTGACTGCATTTTTTTCGTTACCTTTGTAGTTATGAACTCCAAGAATTTTACAGAATATGCACATTTTCTGAGACTGAAAGAGGAAAAATACACTGGATCAACCCAAATTATAATTACATTGAGGTACTGTTGAACAAAGAGTTGTCTTGGTTCATTCTTAGTTGCAAAAAATTTCATATAAGCATATTATACTTTGCCTTATTGTTTTGTTTTTCCTCCTTATTTTACTATTAGGCATTGCCTTACGAGTTCAAAATGGGTTCATATAAGCACAATTTACACGTGAAAAAAATTTACACCTGCACTCATTTCGTTTTAGTTAAGAAAACTATTATAGGTGGACGCATTGCATTCGTCGAAGTCCACTGATAAAGAAAGACGAGCAACCAACAACAAAGTGACAAAACTAGAAATAAAATAATGTAGGAGAAAGGCCCTCAATATCTTTAGTAGAGAGGAAACTATTACATCATTTTACCAAGGATATCTTGAAATGGGATAAGCTGCAGAAATCCAATAGGGAACTTGCGAATGCTACGACTATAATAATAATTAGCACATAGTTGCATGATGACTCTCAACATATAGATCTAGACCCAAGTAATCGAATTAGTAAGATCACTCACTCAGCTAGCATATTAATGTGGAATCCAATGCCAGCAGCAATACGAACTAAATCGATGGAATTATAATAGCTAGGCTAGCTCTACATGGTCATAACTAATGCAACGATCATCAGGCGGCTGGAGCACAATCGTCGCCATCGTCGTCGTCGTCATCGCCTTCCAATGAGGCTGCCGGAGCATAATCATAATCTCCATCATCATCGTCGCCGTCTCCTTCCCAACAGGCAGCAGGAGCGTAGTCGTAGCTGTCGTCATCGTCATCTCTATCTGCATGCTTCTTGTACCAGGAACGACCAATGTTGCTGGAAATCAAGCCCAACATTTTCACTCTGATGGTAATTCGGATTGGAGAAGCCAGAAAGGATGTGGACAAAGAGCAAGAAGACTAGGTAGCTAGAGATATGAAGTGCTGATTGGTCTAAACGGGGGGTTGAAACGCAATGGATATATAAAGCGAAGCTTGATGCAGGACATGGTCAGGCACAGGGCTGGCACGAGGGAAGATGTGCAAGACCCGACGCCGATTACGTGTGTGCTACCTTGTTGTTTGCCACGTGGGAGCTTCCTATGACAACTCAGATTCAATTTTTGGAATGAGGACCCCCACGGCAATATATTTACGTTGTTCAACAACGAAGGAACAAGCCATAAAATTTTCAGAACAATCGCGAAGGTAGAGGAGAGGGCTATCCTATCATCAAGAATCGGTATTTCAGTAGCATAGGATACTAGGCTTATTATCATAAACTAAGAACTGAATTTTTTATTTGGGTTCAATATTTCATAGGACAGGAAGACCAGTGACGTCCCTCACACATTGATTTAAAAAACCACAAGTCACAACTACCTTCCATATTAAAATTAAGTGAAAAATTCACATTACCATTCTAAATTTGTCCCAAATCTCACTTGCCATCCAAACTTAATTTTAACTCCAATTACCATCTCAATTTCCATGTTTTCTCAATTTGTCATCTAATTAGTTTTAACTGTTAGTCAACACTAGAAATCTAACAGAAATTATCTTTCAAGTTAATGAAAAGGCGTAAAGACCAAAATACCCATAAATCTAACTCCTCAAAATAGTGCCCATCTTTGCTTTCTCTTTTTTCCCCCCTCTTGGAAAATCTCCTCCCTTCGGTCTATCATTTGACTTATTCTTGCTGCCTATAGCAGTTTCATCTTTTGGCTCACTTGAACTTGCATCAACACATAACTCCCCAAACTTCTCTGTAGGGCTGTTCATGGGTTGGGTTAGGTTGGATTTTTTAATTTTTTAACCCAACCCAAATATTTCAGTTTCAAATTTTTAAACCCAAACTAAACTATTTAAAATTTCAAACCGTTGGTTTAAGTTGGTTCAGTTTGGATTGGTTTGGTTTGATCGATTTGTACATAATTTACTAAATAAGGTCTTAATCTCCCACTTAGAACATATTTCTAATTTTATAAACAAAATATGTATTTGAGACATACTAACAAAGGGTAATATGAAAAGCATCAAGCATACGAGTGCATGACCACATAGTATCAAATTAGTCTATTAGCAAAGGTAGCAAAAAATGATGAATATTGAAAATCCCTCTTAGGCATTTGTTTGGACTGCTAATATGATTAGCCTGGATATAAAGGCAAATTTCAATCACCAACAACTAAAGTTGTTTCTCCAAATGCCTTAACTACTTTAGTGTATGAAGAGTTTGAAAATTCTACAATGAATAAATATAGTCAAGTATCGCAATTAAAAAAGAATGATATAAATTAATCTCAATACTTTATTTACTATCTGTAAACAAAATAGAGCTCTTTGTAAAAGCTCACAAACAGACAAAAAACAACATTAAACAATACCAACAAGAATATCATCATCCATCTGATACTAATTCATTTTCAGTTGTAAAAATCTCAAACTTAACAATACTACAAAGTATTACAAAAACAATCTGGCCAACTTGTCAGTTAATAGAAAAGAAGTTCAAATACAAGGATACAATTATACCATTGGACAATACCTTCCATGCTCAAACTTCTTTTACCATATTAAAGAAGTTAAACAAGTGAACTAAACCCCTTGGTGTAACAGTGGATCATTCGTCAAAAGACCAAAAATAAGAGAATGTGTGATTTCATTTGTTCTAATGACCGAACGAGAGAGAGAGAGGCCCGTGACCTTGAAGTGATTTTGTCTAAAAGGGTATTTAGATTTTAGTGTTTGTCTGATTTTATTTTTAATGTTTTAATATATTTTTTAATATTAAATAAATTTAATTAATTATATTAGTTCGGGTTGAGTTGGATTGGGTTATATAATTTAAAAAACCTGAACCAAATTATCAATTCCTAATTTTCTTAACCCAACCCAACCCAACCCAAAAAATCAAAATTTGGATTAGGTTGAGTCGATCGGGTTGGTTCGGATTTTGATTTTCCTTTAACAGCCCTACTTCTCTGTCATAATAGACTTTCCTGTTGCTAATGATTCCACAATACCCTCTTCCCAAATATCTTCTTCCTCAGCAGTTGTAATTCTAGAAATAGCACAACCTACATCTTCACATTTCTTCTTCACTAATTTAAGGTGATTTAGAATATCAATAAGCTCTTTCAATGAGGTATCCCTGAATCTGTCATCTGCTGCTTCTACTCGTATGAGAACAGAGATCCATTCTTGAACTGCAACTAAATGCTTTGTGACCAGAACCTTGTATAACTCCCTCAAGGCATAAAAAATTACCTTATTTTCACTACTCTCTTGAACCCTTTCCCCTTCCTTCAAAGAGTCAAGACGGATTTGGCGCAGTTCAGGGTTACGGAATTCTTCTGTTTCCTCATCATCCTCAAGAGCAATCAGTGACATATTATCATCCTCACTTCTAATAATTTCTATGCACTATGTGATTTCATTAATCGTTGACTCAATATCAGTTTTGATTGAAGGCAAATTAATCTTCAAGTTTTCAAAATTGTTCAGCAAAATTTCTTGTGTTCTCTTCTCTCTTTCCTTCCTTTCCTGCTGAATCCTAGCCGCATTTGCTTGCAGATTAGGAAATTGATAACGATGCGTGTTCTTTAGATAATCATACCCTATCTTGAGCGTGTTCAAAGTTGACCTTGTCGGTGGATGCAAAACAACAAGGAAATGAAAGAGAAAGTAAAGACCGAAGGGAGGAGATTTTCCAAGAAGGGGGAAAAAAGAGAAAGTAAAGATGGGCACTGTTTTGGGGAGTTAGATTTATGGGCATTTTGGTCTTTATACCCTTTCAGTTAGCTTGAAATATGATTTCTGTTAGATTTCTGGTGTTGACTAAAAGTCAAAACCAATTAGATGGCAAATTGAAAAAACATGGAAATTGAGATGGTAATTGGAGTCAAAATTAAGTTTGGATGACAATGTGAGATTTAGGGCAAATTTGGGATGACAAAGTGAATTTTTCCCTAAAATTAATGACCATATTTTGAACCCCCCCCCCCCACCTTCCAAACACAATATATATAATTTTTATTGGTAAAAAAATTCACAATCCCTATTCAAAAATGTGTCCCAAAGTTCATAGTTCATGAAAGATTCAAATTTGATACGTCAGTAACAAATTCTTAATATTAACTATTTTGACTAACTTAAAGGACAAAAAACTCTTGTTTAACATATAATATTTTTATTCTATCAGAAATTAACTGGTATGTACTCATTGCAAAAGTGTTATAAATTTTATTACTTCATAGATGCGTCAAAATTTTGAAAAATTTGTTTTTGTAATAATAATCTGAAAATCTTAACCATAGAATTTGTAGTAATCAAAGCAATTATTGGAATTGTTTCCTTTTAGCTCCAAATGATAATTAGTCAAGTTTCTAAAAAAAGATACATTTTCTAATATACATGTTCTTTTTAAACTTATCTCGTAAAAATAAAAAAATATTATGATCACTTTAATTAATAACATGACGTATTAGTTATATAAAATTCAATTTCTTGAGAGTATAAGTCAGCAACTCAATAACTTACTCATTCTTTAATCTTTAAAAATAGTTAAAACCATAAACGTCTTGTTCTGTTAACCTAAGTGACATCAAGAGTTCCATTCATTTATAAAAAAGATAGAAAAACACGGACTCATACGTTTTAAGATTGGAAAAACGGAACCATTAGGTACTGTAGAATAAACAATAATATCTGAACATGGTAAGATCTCTGTATAAACAATATGCATGCAAGACCTCAAAAAGAAACAGGCATACTCGAAAGATTAATTATCAAGCACTAGCCAGGAAAAAAAAGGATTCATTGCATAATACTTACTACAACATTCTTAACCATATATAGGGATCTGTCTTCACCAAACATAAGAAAACAAGAGTTATAAGCTAGGGTTTACATTCTCAACAACATTACTACAATAGCAGCTAGCTCTTTAGGGTTTGTGCAAATTATAATGGTTGCAACCTAATATTCAATCAGCTGGAGCATAATCATAATCTCCATCCCCATCATCATCGTCATCATCTCCGTCACCTTCCCCGGCCCATGCCAAATTGTGGTGTCGGAAGTTGCCATAAGCAATTCCTCCGGTTGATATTGGAAAATAATGTCCATTTTTGTCATGGACACAGTTCACCATGGACATCAAAATGTTGAGCATAATATCCCCGCTGGTTTGGAATATTAAGGGGTTTGAAGAAAGCAGAGGCAGATGTTTGAAGTTAGGGACAATCACACTGGATGACGATGAAGGTGATGAAGGATAGTGAAGTTTATATAGACAAGAGAACCATATTCGACTGTACGAGGTCACGTGGTGTGGAAGAAATTAACAAGGACTAGAAGAGTGTTGGTGTCACACCCCGGACCCGGGAGATGATATGGCAGCATCCCGAAATGGGATACCGAACCCGAAACCAGAACAAACATTACCAAAAAATAGACTCCACTGTCATAACTGAAATTGCCAAAACTCATAATTATTCTGTTACAATGCAAAACGATTTAACTAATCTCTTGGAATAACTTCAAACGTACTAAAACTCCAATGTCATAAAGTAGACCATAAATGAGAACGTTACATGAACTCGTCGAATTAGTCACTTTAGATCCTCCTCGAACCACCCGTCTAATTCTTCCTCGTTCAATTGAGAACCTGAAATGATAAGTAAGGTGTGAGCTCACTAGCTCAGTAAGAATCATGACTTAATCGGGATTGAGCAAGTTACATAGATATAGTTTCGCAAATCATTGAACTTTAAAACAGTGGTAGCAGTGGACTTAGTTAGGGTAACATATGGTTGCGGTTCAGGCTCAAATATTTCTCACTTATAGCACACACTAAGGAATATTACAACAAACAAGGGTAACTTTGATCAAACTGAAAAGATTCAGAATTAGAAAGTCAACCGGTGCCCGTTAGGAAGAGTAAACAGCGCCCGTTGTTACTAAAACGGAAGGGGTCCGATTCTGAGATGAACCGGTGCCTGTTTAGCTATGTCAACCGGCGCCTGTTGGACTGAATAACAGGCGCCTGTTCAAACTAAATTTGCCAAACAAATCACTACACCATTTCCAACTTTTCAAATCAATTGAACAGACCCAGAATTCATGACACGTGTTTGGGGAGAAGCTTTGGCTAATTGATATCAGTCTCCTAACTATTTTATCCCGTTAGGAGGAGGGCCAGCACACAGAATTGGGCAAGGTATTATATCCCCCAAGCCTAAGGCCAGTACACAGAACATAAGGGATCATCCCTACCAAGACCAAACCCCAAACAGATGACAGAACAGAACAGAATTTTAGCAACCAAAATTCAGTACAGAACAAGAACAGTAAAGTACATATCATATAGTCTTACTTGATCATAAACAACTCATACATCACAATAAATTACTCCCATGCTCAATCTAATTGAATACCAACATAATTTTCAGATTGAAAAACAGAAGATCATAAAGTCAAACCATCAGTTGAAAATCAAAACACAATTAAGTCAGAATCCTTACCCGGAATCCTACTCACAGATCACCCTTATCACCACCAACCTCTTCCACACCTGCAATCCCAATCAATCCCCATCAGAACATCATTCACCCCATTTCCCCCTAAATCAGAACAGTAAAATCAAGAACCCTAGACATCAATTAAACATCAATAAAAGCTTAAGGGGAACGTGGATTACCTAAACTCGAAGCCTCGAGCTCTTCCCCTTCCTTTGCCTCCTCCTCTTGGCCTTTCTCCCCTCTCTGAACTGTCTCTGACAGATGAACAACGATGAATATCGGAACCTGGCAGAACGTTTAATCAGTCAGAAAGTTACAAAATTGTTATCAAGTCCTCCTAATTTTCCCCCCATTAATTAAGTCTCTAACTATAAGGGCTGAGCCCATTGCTAATTAACACAAAAAAAACGAAAGGCCCAGTAGAGCCTCTGGACCATGGGCTCACAGTTGGACATGCAAATGAAGCAAGCTTAGCTCGTGCAGATGTGTGTTTTAATAGTCCAGAAGTGTGTCGTTCCCATGGAAACGAATTGCCCACTTGGCAGAAGGCAGGAGCAAAGCTGGTCTATCTTTTTGACATTCGATCGACGTCCCATGTGGGATTGTTTGCTTTCTTTAGCAATGGTTTGATTTTTTTTGTGGTGAAACTGAACCAAAGTTTTCTTCCACTTGCTCTGGCCTATACTATTCAGGTAGGATTTGTTTGGGGGATTTTTTGTTCCCCTGCCCATTCCCTCTTGTCAAATTTGTCGGCAACCCAAATTTGAAGTCATCAGATAATTGTAAGGATTAATATTAGATAAATATGACTCTTTTTCCCTTACTCAACTTGCAGAGGTCATGTGCTTTACATAGTATTATGATGATTGAAATTATTCCAATTGTACTTTCTTGAAATCTTAATCATTTTATTTGGATATATAATTTCCACAACATTGTTATGGGGTTAATTTTATCATTAGAAAAAATGCAAATAATATATGTCACAATCCTTTTGTACTATTTCATCTAATTCTGCATCACAAATTAAATATTTTGAGGTTAAAAAAGAACAGCAATAACCAGAAATATAGGATTCTCAAATATATCAAAAGGGTTAAGATGTTTGTGCGTGCAGGTGGTAAAAAAGCATGTTCAATGCTCAAGTAGTAACTAATTTACAAGAAATGTTGCAACACTTTCAATGTGATTGTTGAAACAATGGATTATTCCCAGATACATTGCCTTATCTTGCTCACTAGCAGTACAAAATTAGCTTTATAACTCACAAGATTGTTTCAATTTTCTAAAATTTACTGCATTCGAAAGGATAAATATTTAAGATAATATGTTATTGAGAGTAAGTTACCACTTTATTTTAGTATAAAAAAAAGTAGTAATGAAGGTACTCAAGTCAGTGGAGCTCGCATCTCTTAGTTAGAAGAAATTGTTTGTATAAGTTTAGCAGAAAAATATGTTTATATATGGTTATAAGAAAAATAAACGTTTATTTTCAAACATCTCAAAATAAAAATACGAATATTCAATTTTAAATAGGGAAATAATCATATAATTATGATAAATTATATAAATGTAAACTGCAAAAGTTTTACAGTATATTAGTTAGTCATCTTACGCATAGACATTTCTTGGACATCTACTGATAAGAAATTATGAATTTATAACCACTTCTTTGACTTTAAATTTAAGGAGAAAAAATTAAATAAAACGGATGATAAGGAGGTGAATGATATTTTTCAAATTCGAAGACAAATAATATAATATACTCATAAAGAGAATTAAACTAAAAATTATATTTTTAATATGCGTAAGATAAGAATGAAGAGATTGTGGATCAAATTTATAGTATAAATAAAGTTGTTTCAATTAATTAAAGGGTAAACAATTTTGGTGACTCTCCAACTATTTTGAATTTCAATTTTTATCCTCTAACTAAAAAAGATATAAAACAATTCCTCAAACTTTTTAATGTTCAAATTTTATTTTTCGGTCACTTAACCAACGGTCATTTAACAATTTCGTTAATTTTTAAATATATTTAAATAATTTTATATTTTTAATTAAAATATATTATTATCTTATTTTTATTTATTTTAAAATAATTTATTTTATCTTTTATTTTATTTTATTTTTCTTTATCTTTATTATTATCTCATCTTTATCTTTTCTTCTTCCTTCCATCTCTTCTTCCTCCTTCTCGCCGTTGCAACTATTCCCACAAGTAGAGAAGCCATGGAAAAGGCGTGATCTTGGTGCAATGCCAAAAGCAACGGGTGTCACAATCTTGGTGGCGAAGAAGAGAAATATTCTGATGGTCGCCGAAATGAGAGCCATGCAACTCTAGTGATTTTTTATGTGATTTATGAATTAAAAAAAAATGATTAATGAGTACGAAGAGGCAATGAAGAAGCTCCTCCAGGCATTGGGCCTAACTAGACAGACTAGTCAACAGATGATTCCACTCATGATTAAGCGAATGTTCGGTCCAAGACAGATTAGTCAATACATGATTCCACTCAACTCCCATTCACCGGTACCAAAGTAAGTCCATTGGGTCTGGAACCTCACACGGACTCCTCTCCTGTCACTTTAGCATATCAGAACAACACCATTGGTTGGATCGGCTCTGAGCCCATTTCTTAATGTTATAGACTTTTCCAACTCCTCTCCAAATCCTTTTCAAGATCTCAGCACATCGGGTGGCTGTGACTGAAGACCAAAATAGTCTCTCGGTTGCATTCTTTTCCTGCCCACCTAAGGATGTAGAGATTTCTCCACCCATGAGGGCGGTGAGCGCAGCTCACTTTCTCCCGGCTGGTGACATGGAAAGAGTACCTGGATGCGAACTGTTTTTTTAATTCAACAAGGCCCTAAACGTGCAAAATTTCATTACATTTGTAAAATCTTACATATGCATCCCCTTCCCCTTCCAAATTCCCCGTGAAAACAAATGATTGGATGTTGGTCCACTGTTGGACTTATTACTATGTACTCTATTCGATTTAAGTCAGAATTTTCGAATTGAATCGAAACGAATTAAAAAAATTGATTTAATTTTAATAAAATTTGATTTGATTCAGTTCGATTTTAAAATTTATATTCCCTCCGTCCTTATTTATCTGTCATAATTAAAAAATTTTGGTGTCCTTTTTTATCTGTCACATTAAAAAAATTTAGATGACATTAATGTTAATTTTACCGTATATCCTTGTATTAAATAACTTTGAAAAATAAAAGTGTAATAACTTTAGAGAGAAAGTTGAGCAAACAAAGTAAGAAAATAATCATGAAGAATATTAAATCTAAGGGTACTTTTGGAATGTATAAATAAAGTTGTATGAATTTAAGAGATTAACTAATTTTTCTTAAATTGTGTGAAGTAGTTAACTGTGACAGATAAATAGGGAATGAGGGAGTATATATAATTCAGTTCAATTTTCAATTCTTTAAAATAAAAAATTGAAAAAACTAAAATTATATTTTTTAATTAAAAATATACAATTAATATTAAAATTTTAATTAATAATCATTTATTTATATATAAAATTGTAATTTTTTAAATATTTCGATTTGGTTCGGTACTTGTAAGTTGTATTGTTGATTGAGGATCTATTGTTGGACTTCTAGTTAGATTTTTCTCATGGCTACTAAGAGAGTTATCTTAGTGTGAAATTATTTTGATGCTTATGTAATAGTTTTAAAATGTTTATATTTTTATTTGTATTAAAATTTTATATTGAATTTGAAATTTATTTTGTACTAGGTAGGAATGACAATTTTCCCACTTAAATTGGAGGCCTGGCCCAATTGGATCAGGGATTCCCCGATTTAAGCAAGGACAAGGCTGGGAGAGGGACACCTCAGCTTGCCAGGCAGGGCCGGGCCAGGGACAGGGATAGTATGATCCCTAGCCCGCCCAGCCTGTTCCCCCCTAGCCCGCATAGTATGTATGTATAAAAATTATAATTTATATTATATATAATATATGTAAAAATATATACATACTATATATATATATATATATATATATATAGTGTGTGTGTGTGTGTGTGTGTGTGCGCCTTGTATTTATCTCTACTTAACCATGATAGGTGAAAAAATGTCTTAATCTATGAAATTATAGATTCTTATGTGAGATAATAATATACCTATATTAATAAATTTGTCATTTTAATACACTAATAAATAACATGCTAACAAATAATATAGTAGTTGGGATGATAAGACACTATGAACATTTTATTTTTTATTGATATTCTAAACATTACAGTATTTTTATAAATTTTAATTGGTATTAATAATATTATTTTGACATTATCCCATAATTTATTTATTCTTATTTCTCTAATATTCAAAATATTATTTATTTATTTTTATTTCTCTAATATTCTAAACATTATATATATATATATATATATTTTATCTTTTTAAATAATTTGACTAAGAGTATGTTAGATAATTTTATTCATAAAAATTATTATTCTTAGAATTTTTTATTATTGTATATATATTTAAAAAGACATATATGGAATAGTTCCAATTAAGGAAAAAAAAAGTAAATGAGAATTTAAGAATGGCATTGTAAAGCGGCATGAATAAAAGTTTGCCTGTCAAAGCATTAAAGGTCTTGAAAGGCACAAGCAAAAATGTCTGGTTTATAAGCTTATATTCTGGATAGTGTACAGTTTTTTCATTTCCTATTACCTTAGATGAACGCAATATTTTTTGGTGAATTATAAATTAAGTACTAAATTTTTTAGAATTATAATGTACCAATTTAGTAGTGTTTTTGCCAAATTAGGAGTTTAAATTGGTGTTACATAGATATGTAGCATTTCAATTGCTTGAGTAGGGCCATATTAATTTTTCTTATAATATTTCCTTTGATAAACCAAAATTTATGAAATAACAACTTGCTTTCTTATAATAGATGGTTATACATCACCACTCATCAACTTTCCATATATATAGAGTTTTTTTTTTCTTTGGTGAATTTCCATACATATTGAGTTAATTACTTGATTTGTACATCTTTTACTTTTAGACCTTGTTTGCTTTAATTTAATAAAAATTTAAACGCTACAATTAATTAACAACAATAATAATTAGCTAAATTGTGTATGCTTAGAGTCATTATTTATTTTAAAATTATATTATCATTTGCAAATTATGATTGTATCTCATACTACCATTCGAATCCTATCTCGAATTAATATTTTAACTTTAAATTTTTTTCTTATAGAGATAAGATACATAATATAATACAAATGGTAATAATATAAGATGTGACTATAGTTTAGGATAATTGTGAATTTTTTTTTCCTGTCCAAGTAGATTTAAATTTTTTGTAAACCAATAAACATTAGCCTACTATAGGGTGTAATTTTTCGAATATGAGCAAGATGAATATTATAATATAAATAAATTTTATTTGTAAAATATTATAAAATTTATTATTTATTTTAAATAATTTATTATATTAATATTTAAATTTATAAAATTTAGAAATTATACTTATATTTAAAAATAAATATAAATATGATATTTATATACTTATCATTAAATTTTGGAATAAATTGTAGCAAGGTATCTTATTTTTCCTCTTTTCGATATGATATTCTTCTTGTTAATGTCTTGTTTTATTGTTAACTAGTGATATTAGGATATTAATCACCTCAACTGGTGTGCTTTTGCTACTTTTTAGTGCCATTTTTTTTTCTTTCATTTTGGGGTAGGGAAAAAAATAAATTAGAAAACAACATTAAGTTTGTTTTTTAATGTAGATTATTATAATTTAATTGTATTCGTATTTATTCAATAAATATTTTTATTCAACTAGTTAATAATAAATTTTCATAGATAACAACGAACCATTAAGTAAAATTTTCACATACTTGCCAACTGGTTAATTTACTAAATTATCAATAGTTTGAGTTGTGTACAAATAAATCGTTTATATTAAACCAAATTAAATTCAATAATTTAATATTTTAAATGGTTCAATTTATTTTAAGTTTAAAAATTTTAACTAAATTTAAAAAATATATAAATCAAAGCATATTTTGACTAAATATTTAAAAAATTCAATATGGTTTTAACTAATCTAAATATAATTCTACCTACAAATAAATTATTTAAAAATATTTATAAAAAAACATATTTTGACTAAATCTAAGACAAAGGCCCAAAGCCCTACCTATCATCTTCATTCTTCTATCTACTTTCACCACCACGCTTCTACCGCGCGCCTTCAAGCTTGAGAGGTCGAGCCCACACTCTCAATTGCTGCAAATCTTAGTTGGTTTGTTGGCGTGCGTGACTGAGCTTCCTTTGTAACTATATATGAGGTTTGCCTTCTCTATTTTTCTCTTCTGGATGTGTTTGTTTTTTGCGTGTCTGAGCCTCTTTTGCTGCTAACTTGATCTGGATAAAAGTCAAATTCAATCGTCGACCATACTAAAATTTGTTTCAGAGCTAACAACCAAAGAAAGGGGAAATAGTTCTATAGGGACAAAAACCACACTAACTCTTGAAAGTTTCAGTAATATCTCTACTGCCCTAGGGTCCTCCATAGAAGCTACTATATTCCTATCCAGAATGATTATAGCAACTTTTGATCAAGCTACTCCAAAGTAAGCTCAAGCTATTTAGGCTTGATTTTAGTTTGAAAATAGCGAGCTAGAATATGAATTCAAGCATTAACTCAAGTTTGAAGCTCAAATTGAACTCAGGCTTACTAAAAAATGGATTACTTAAGCTCAAATCTGCTGAGGTTTGGTGCCATTTGAAGAACAACTCTCCTCTAATCAATGCACATATTTTTCTTCTAGTATCAGTTGAGAAATCTGTGCATGAATATGCGTCTAGCACTCACTTCACTGAAAGAGAGAGTGGGGGAATATAAAGGGGGAAAAAAAAGGCAGTCCTTATTTGCATCTAGATAGTACTATACCAATTCTCGAGTGCAAAATGGATCGTGAAGAAAATGCAGTGTCAATTTAAAGAAACATAACACTTCACAGACTAACAAATTCAAAAGGAGAGAATTTTGAATTTTATGGTGACTAGGAGTAGGAGGCTTATTGGATTGGTTTTACAAAACCAAAAATAGTAAAACATTCTAAAATGTGTCTCTTTCACTCATTCATAACACATTACACACACTCTCCTTGGCCACACTTTTTTTTAAAAACCAAAATTCAAATTCATTCACAACCATTCTCATTTCCAAAACTAAAACTATAAACGTGAATTCAATCATCAATACACGTGGAAGTCAAAAATATATCAAATTGTTTTTCTCTTATTTATCTGTTGTTTTAGAACTTCTGTATGTTTTTTCAATTCAATTGTGAACTGCTCCTTTTGGTCATTGATGGGTTGTTTTTGTATTCACTAAATTCTTCATGTGAATGAATGTTATAACTTTGAATATTGTTACCTTTTGTGTTCATTATAGTGTCGTTACGCGTTTGTTCCTGTCTTCATGATTTCTTCTATTTTTCTTTCTTTCTTTCTTTCTTTCTTTCTTTCTTTCTTTCTTTCTTTTTTTTTTTTTTTAGGCATTTTTTTGTTTGTGTACAGTACTTGTAAGCATTCTTTCACCATGGTAATTTATATTCTTGATTCTGCCATAATGTCTCTAATGCAGGTTCTTGACCTAAACGTGGATTTGAGAGTTGACATTATTGTAAAGAGTGAGGAGCTCAGCTAGTTTATTAGGTTACATGCATTAATCCTCTTTTTATCTTGCCCTATTCTTGATGATGTAAAATTCTAGTAGGATTGTCTCTGTAAAAGTAGGCATGAACTTTGTTATTTCATGTGTCCCTTAGACATGAACTTGGTTATTCCCTTGCTTATTATGTTTTTCATGCCTTGGCTTCTATTTCCATTTTGTGCATTGATGTGCTTGACTAAATTTGTTTTTGATATGTGTTTAGCTGTAGAATAACATGTAAAAACAGTTGTAGTTTTGTTGTTTGGCTGCTAGGTCGAAACCAGGCCCCGCATCCCCACATCCCTATTGGGCCAAGATTGGAGATTATTTTATCCCCGGTGGGCTGGGGCAGGTGTCCCTGCCTTCTCTCATGTTGGGGAAAGGTCGGGGATGGAGAAACAGGGGAATGCGGGAGCAAGGGCGGAATTTCTAATCCCTGACCCGTCTTGGGCTTGTTTCCATCCCTAGTTTTGACTAGCTTTAACGCGTTGACATATCTATTTGTATATCAGTAGATGCCCCAAGGTTTGCAAATTTCACTACCTTTGTCATCCGTACGCAACACTGGCCCTGACATCAGGTATGAACTCTAATTGCTTCCTGGGTGGGATCAGAGATTGCCGCAGCTAGTATAGGCATGTAGGTCGGCCCGCATAGTTTCGGGCCGTGTCAGGCCGGGCTCGAGGACTGGCCCGTGGATCATGCGGGCCGGTTCCATGCTAATACGGGCTGGGCCAGGCCCAGGGCCAGAAACCCTAGGCTCGGCCCTTGAGGCCCCCGGGCCCGGGCCTATCCTCTCTCCTTCTTTTTTTTTTCACTTAACTCGATAAAAGTAATGATATTGACTTGGATCCATTATATCTAAATAAAAACAATCAATTCAAATTCAAATAAAAGTTTTAAAAAAATAAAATAAAATATTAACAAATAATGAAATAAGAGAATTAAAAAATATAAATAACTTGTAAATTAACTTAAAAATTAAACAAATAACTAAAATAATTAAGCAATTAATAAAATTAAAAAATAAAAATAGAAGATTAAAAAATACTAACTAGTTGATGGTCAAGAACAATAACACTTTGTGGAGTTTTACTTCTTATCTTCTTTAAGACTTGAACTATCCAATATTCCGCTACTCAATAATCTTTCAAAATATGAAAACTTGATTTGAAGAATTGAAAAAAATATTAAAAAATAAATTATATTCTAACAGTTTTTGTAGAGAAAATGAAGAGATTTGAGAATTATGAGAGAAAGATGAATGAAAATAAGAGAATTGGAGAGAATTTGAGAGAGTTGGAAAGAGTTGGAGATTGTTTGGTGAGTTTTGTGGTGAATTGTAGGGTATTTATAGAGTTTTGGGAGGTTAGGGGGAGAATATAGCCGTTGGGGAGCCCAAAAGTAAAAAAAAAAAAAAAAAATCTTGTCCATTGAGGTGCAAAAAAAAAAAAAAAAAATTAATACTCTTCAAGGCAGGCGGGCCACGGGCCTAGGCAGGTAGGCCCGGACCGGCCTGCACCCCAAGCCCAGCCCTGGGATCGGCCCTCTACAGTATGGTCAGTTCGGTCGCGGGCTTGGCCCAACCCAGCCCGACACGCTGGCCTGGCGGATCGAAACAGCCCACTTGCCAATGTTAGCTGCAACTTCGAAGAGTCTGCGGCCTTCAATCCAATTGTTTATCCACGATATTCGCGGTTGGTCACTAGTTATCTCTCTAATCACAGGAGTTTTGATTAGAAAGATTCACTTTGAGGATTAATTCTGATGGGTGTTCTTTTATCAGAAAGATTATCTATTGTTGTATTTATCTTTTTTATCATAGATGATCGATTCTTGCTTCGTTGGCTGTTGCTGCTACTCGTGTGCCTCCACCCTCAGCCCCCAACCTCAGCTTCATTTCAATATCATCGATCGCGAACCAGTGTTAATTTTGACCTTAATTTTTGTGGAAAATGTTAAAGAGCAGCTGGTATATCAAAAATAGGGAAGCACGTGTGTTATTCGTGGGCCAAGTTCAAAATTCTGGTCTACTTTGGCGCATCGAAAGCGTCAATTAACCAATAGGCTACCCGACCATTTTGCGGCTTCCCTTTCCTTTCGCCTCAGAATGGATGTTTTTTGTGAACCTCAATTCAATCAAATGGAACACAGGAGACGGTTTGTTTTATTGTTTGTTTTTAATGACTCAGGTAACTCGTCAAAGATAAGATCCTTGGATTCAATATTATAAGGTAAATCTTTGAGGGGTAGGCCGATGCCCTACCTCAAGGGAAGTTATGGTGCCATTCGAGATCTGGTATAATTTTTGGAACGGAGTTTATTTGTCTAAATCAATCCAAATACTGGGGACGAAACACAAGATTCATTCGCGGTGGAATATAGCTTTTAGTTGGATGATACTACCTCTGTTTCATAATATAAGTCGTTTTAGATTTGAAATTTTTTTCACAATATAGGTCATTTTACAAATTCTATAAGTATTTATTACTTTTTTTTTTCTATTCTACCCCTCCCTACAATCTCTCTCTTTCCACTAACTATGATCTAACTCTTTTCAATTACCAAAACAGACAAAGACTTAATTAGAGGTGTTTTTGAAAGTTTAGTTTTAAAATTGTCTAGAATTTAGCATCCTTAATTCTTGTGCATAAGTCTAAAACGACTATATTGTGAAACGGAGATAGTATTTAGGAAGAACAACATTGGAAATAGAGTTAAGAGTAAATTTTATAGGATGATATATTAAAAAATACTAGTAATATTTTTTTATATTCCTTCCACTTCAAAATACTTGTTCATGAAATTTTTTGCACACATATTAAGAGTATTGAAAATAATACTACAATTTAGATAAAGTTCCTATTCTACCCATATTAAAAACATAACAGCTATTAGTTGGTGAAAATTTTGAAGAAGCAAGAAGAAAGAAGAGTTTTAGAAAGTTATGTCGTTGACTTAGAATAAATGATGATAAAATAGAAAAAAATTAATCATTAATTCTAAAAATATGTACATGAATAAGTATTTTGAAATAAAACAAAAAAGTTTAATGAACGAAAGAGTAATAGATAAGTGATTTAATTGTTAAAATTATACATATTAAGAAATTAAAAAATTTCTTACTACTTCCATTTCACAATATAAAGTTGTTTTATAAAGTCTGCAATCTTTCTCTTTCTATTAATTATGACTCAACTCTCCCTAATTACCAAAGTAGACAAAGACTTAATTAAAAGTATTTTTGAAAGTTTAGTTTTAAAATTATTTAGAATTTATGGACTCTTAATTTGTGTGCATAAATTTAAAATGACTTATGTTGTGAAACAAAAATAGTACTACATCCGTCTCTTTTTATCTATTCATTTTAACTACTACATCCGTTTCATAATATAAGTCGTTTTGAATCTGAATTTTTTTTCCACAATATAGGTCATTTTACAAAATTTTATAAACATTTATTATTTTTTTCCAACTCTATCCCTCCCTGCGATCTCACTCTTTCCACTAATTATGACCCACCTCTTTCCAATTATCAAAGTAGATAAAGACTTAATTAAAGGTGTTTTTGAAAGTTTAATTTTAAAATTGTATAGAATTTAGTACCCTTAATTCTTGTGCACAAGTCTACGACGACTTATATTGTGAAATGGAGGTAGTAAAATTTTTGTCCCAATTTATCTGTCCCATTAACAAATCAAGACGATATTAATTACTATTTTTTTTACAAATACTCCTCTTTAATACAATAAATATTGTGCACTTATAATGAGAAATAGAAGTAAATTAAATATACTTACCACACAAAATTTTAGAATGGAATTACTCATTAATAAAGAGAGAGATTTTTTGAGGTAAAATAAAAAATATCAATTAATTAATCGAAAAAATTTATTTTTTTTAAATTTATAAATCAATTAAAGTAGACAAAAAGAATAATAAATGGAATCAAAATATTTATTTTACACTTATTGTAATTTTTTCTCTCTCTTCTCATTAATTACACATCACAACTCCATTAATTACATCCGTGTCTCTCGTCTCACGGCCTTCCTTCGTCTCTCTTACCCTCTCCCTGTTTCACTGCCTCTTCGTTTCTGTCACTAGAATTTTTCTTCCAACACCTTAAGAGTAGTGGCTTTTGTACCATCTTCAGATTTGAAGATAAAGAAAAAAGTGAGCTACCTGCGAGGGAACTGAATAAACACCCGTGTTTATGCGAAGGATTTTTTGGTTTGCGCAGTGGCGATTTGAGAGGTAAATTCTCTCAAGATTTGCTCCATGAATATTGCAAGTCCTGCAATCTTTTGTTTCCGGAATCAATTTTTACTTGATTCTCTCTATTCTTATTTTATCCCCATCTAATTCACTAATTCCTCATAAAATGAATTCGATTTTTCCATGGTCAAATTGTGTCGCGTGTTCTCTCTACTAACAAGAATTTTAGTTGGAAAGATTCTGCTTGATTGCTAGTTGGAAAGATTATTGGAAAGTTTCCATGTTTGATCCTTTAACCTTCTGTATTTGGCACTGGACTGCTATTACATAAACTGCTGGAAAAAGATCCTATAATATATCAAGGGAATTTTAATTAGATTTTTATTGGTAGTAGCAATTTGAATGGTAATTCTCTCAAAAATTGTTCCCTTCTTGGCTGCTTATACATCACTAATTTGGGAAGTACAAGAAATTTCTTCTTCTGTCACAGGTACATATCTATTTCACCTTAATGAAGTTGGTTCCTTGTTTTAGTTCATCACAGACTTTGATCAAATCAATCGTTTGTTAAATTTTACTTTACGCTATCATCTTTACTTGATTATCAGTATTCATACTTTATCGCCCATCCTATTCATGAATTCTTTATTATATTGGGGAAAAAAAAACGAATTTTCCCTAGGACTCGGTAAAGATTGATGGTTAAAGTGTAAATTCAAGCTAAATTACTTAGTATAAACTTTGCACACTTCGCAGGAAAATTTGATTTCCCACCAGTTTAGACAACAAGAAAAGTTCTGTTTTGCATTCAAGCCATCAGGATGAGAAGATTTCTCCCAGATGACATCCTCATGAATATTCTGAGCAAACTCCCGGCTGAAGATGTCCTTAGATCGCGAAGTGTTTGCCAAAGATGGCGGGATCTAACCACTCGAAGAGAATTTGTTGAGATACATTTGCAGTATGCTAAAGCTAATGATGCCATGACTCTTATCATTCAGGAGAAATATAGGAAGCTGCTTTTGGTTGATGATACTGGAGGTGAGTTGGTATTGGCAGATGGCGAATGCATCTCCATACCCTCAATACCCAAACAGGTACAGATACCATTGGAGAAGCCGAAGTTCGTACCTTTTGGGATGGTTTTGTCTTGCGATGGGTTAGTGCTCTTTAAGGAAAGCCGGCGCCTGGAAGGGAAGAAGGGACCAGATTTTATTGTATGCAATCCTAGCACCCGGGAGGAGGTACGGATAAGGGCCCCGGATTTGGCATTAGGGCTCTGCGAGAGATGTGATAATAGCTTATATGGTATGTTCTTGCACCCATTGCTTAAAGAATATTGCTTGCTTTGGGGTCTAAAGTGTTGTAATAGGAAGTGTTGGGATGGTTTAAAATTCTGGATGTTTAACTTGGGATCAAAACCTGGTTGGAGAGAAATTAAACTTGAAGCTGAGCCCTCGTATAAATCAGGGTCTTGTTATCAGATCTACGCTAATGCCCCCGTCTTTGTAGATGGCATTCTTTATTGGATGCTTGCATATAATAGAGATTATAAGACTCCTCCCCATCAACCCCGGGAAGAAACCTTGATGGCTTTTGACCCTAGAAGAGAAGTAGTTTTCGTGATGCCTCATCCTGGTCCGAAATATGTCCAGAATAATTGTACGAGTATCATGATGATGGAAGGTCTTCTGTCATTGCTATACTGCCCCAAGGCCTCTGATAATGGGAAGACTACTATGAGTATTTGGATCTTGAAGGATTATTCTAATAAGTTATGGGTCAAAAGCCATACGATTGACATTGAAATTAGTGGTGAGCGTATGTGGTACGGTAAATATTTTGGAATTGGCTGGTCAAATGAAGAATTATATTTAAGACATTATGATCTCGAGTTGTATGCATTCAATTTGAAATTGGGCGTTCTCAGGAAGATTGGAAGGAATAATTATAGAGGTATCCGTGCATTGCCTCACGTTAGAAGCCTTGTATCACTAGGAGAGTATAATGATGCAAGTATGAAATACGATGAACCCTCCTTTGAGTATAAGGATACAAGTATGAAATCCAATGAAATTCCAGCCAGCAACCACCTAGAATTCAACCCAGGCCCCTCCACGAGAGCTGTTGGCCCTAGTAATGGCGGCTCGGGTATGAAATTTGGATGGAGGAACTGGTTTTCTAAATTTTCCTTTTTATTTGAGTACTTTTCGTAAGCATAATAATTTTGTATCTTTATATTGATAGATTTTTTATTCTAGTACTTTGATACAATTTTTCTTAATTGCTTATATTAAAGAATAAATTTTAAATAATTTTGTTACTTACATTCAAAAAAGAAATTGATAATTTTTTTAATATTAACTAAGTGCTCGTTATATTTAAACAGTAACATGTATAGGATATTTAAATTATATTAGGTTAAATTTTATTTCAAGACAAATAATTATAGTAATCTTTAAATATTTTTAAAATTTAACACTTATCCTTGAACTAAAAAATAATTCTTATTTGTCCTTAAATTAGTATATAGTTCAGATTTTAATTTTTGTTTGTAGCCAATGGTCAATTCTAATTTCTTTATTGAAATAAAGTCATTTTATATTAATTTCTGAATTCAGAGTCACGCAATTCCATCATAGAAATTGTGCAGACAGTTCATGGCCAAGATTAGTTCTGTGCGAATTGCGAAGCAACTAAGAAGTCACGTTGCAAGTAAAAAATAAGGTCAAAATAATGTCGTTTTGTGTCAAGTTCAGCCAAGCAAACGGCTCAACTCTAAGTCAATTTTGACACACACTTTAATGGCTTGGACTTTTTTCAGTTTATAATTTTCCAAAATTTCAAATGCTCACTCAAATCCATGCAAAATAAAAACAAAAGCCAGCATAGAAATTTGTATGCTTCCGCCCTCTCCTTTCTCAGTAGTTTGTTCAAGAGGGGAAAAAAAAAAAAATGAGGAGCCTTTTCCCACAATGCTAGAAGCAGTAGTGAATTCCTAAAAAAATTGAAGAGCATAGTGTTAGTTGGAGTAAAATGAGTCAAAAGGAGGACGAAGCATCCACAGTAGTGGAAAATTGAATCTTTCCTTGAAGAGTTACATATAAGATTTTTTCTTTAAAATTTTTCTGTCACCGTCGTTGTCTTTCAGGAGCAATATGTGTGTTGTTTTGAAAAAAATGCTTCCAATGTTAATAAATGTTGTATACAGAACAATAAAAATATTTCATTGTAATTTTTTTGTATTTCAATATAGTAACTAGTGCCTGGGTTCATACGGTTTTATATAGTGTTAATATATTTGTGTCGTGTGTTCATGCGTTTGTGTTACCTACACATGTAGTCCCAATGTGTTCATGTAATTATGTATAGTATAAATATATTTGTGTATGTTGTTCATGTATTTGTGTGGCCTCTTCATGTAGGAACTAGTGCAAGTTAATAGTAACCCCTATGTTCATGCGATTATGTATAGCGTTAATTTATTTGTGTCGCGTATTCATCTGTTTGTGTATCCTGTAGTAACTAGTGCAGGTTAATCGTAGCCCATATGCTTGAGGCTTGTGTTCATGTGATTGTATATGGTGTTCATATCTTTTTGTAGTTTGTTCCTGTGTTTGTGTGGTCTGTTTATGTCTTTGTGTCGCTGGTATTTATGTGTGAGAAAAAAAATATTTTATAGAAAAAAAAAATCCTTGGCTTTTGTTCTTTTGGACGTCGTATGGCAGTTAATTTCTTACAAAATTCTTTTCTCAAGATGATTATGAGATTTCAGATATCCATAGCAAGAGGATGTTTTTTTTTTTTTTTGGCCAAAATTTAGTTTTTACTCTTCAAATTCCTAAAATATAATTGAAAAATAGGAAAGGCCTTTGTCATTTGTCTAATGCATAAACTCCATATGTGTTTGTGTATCTATTAGCATCATGTGGACCAAGATAGTAGTATTTTCTTTTTCTTGTATGTATAACACTTCTTATTTGGAGTTATTAAATTGTGTAGGTTCATATTACAAAATTTATATGTAATGTTGCTGAGGTATTTTAATTTATTTGTTTCTTTCTTTTCTTTTTTCTTTTTTTTTTTGTTGAAGTGTGTAGGTTCCTTTTAATGGAGGGTAGAACAAATGTGAATGTTTACTTAATACCTGGAGTCGGATAGTTATTTGATTCTGAAGAAGATGCATACAACTTCTACAATTATTATGGTGTAGGGATGGACTTCGGTATACGTATAATGTATAGGAATAAGAACAGTACTGGTATATTAACATCTAGGACGTTTACATGTTGCAAAGCGTGGTTTAGAAGGATCGATAAACCTGAAAGAGAAATTAAGCATCCTTATGCAGAAACAAAGATGGGTTGTTCTGCTCGAATGGTGATTGTACTAGATAGGAAGGAAAAAAAAACAAGGTTACATAGTTTAAATCTAGCCACAACCATGACCTTCATAATTGTACTTGCATTCACCTTATGCCATCGCAGAAGAAGGTGAGCAATGCTCAGGGCATCCACGCCACCTTAGCCGAAGTTGTAGGGTTATCTCTAAAGCAATCACACGAGTTGATGTCAGTACAAGTAGGTGGCAAAGAACATTTGGGGTGTACTAAGGAAGACCTGGATCAATATCTTCGTAATAAAAGATAAAGAAACCTACGATATAGGGGGTCTACGGCAATATAAAGATATTTTGAGGGGCAAGCCTCTATGAATCATTCTTTCTTCCATGCAGAGCAACTCAACTGTGATTAACTAATCACAAATATTTTTTAGGCTGATGCACGCATGATCATGGAGTACTCCTTCTTCGAGAATGTAGTCGCATTTGATAGTACGTACAAGATGAACAAATAGTACCGGCCTATTGGAGTATTTGTTGGATTCAACCAATACATGTAATTGGTAGTTTTTAGAGCCGCTCTACTATATGATGAAACCATTGAGTCTTTTAATTGGCTTTTCACGATGTTCATCAAAGCTATGGGTGGCAAGCATCCTAAAACTATCTTTACTGTCCAAGACTCTACAATGGCTGCAACAATTTCTATAGTTCTTTCCCAAACATTTCATGGCCTATGTCTTTTTTATATTTTGAGATATTTCATCAAACACTTGGGGCACCTTTGTAGGAAGGGATTGTTGCTTTCAGACATGCTTTGAAGTTGTATGTTTCATATTGAAGTTGAGGCAGAGTTTCTTGAGACCTGGTAGGAACTCATACTGGTCCATGAGTTGGAAACAAATAAATGGATTAAAAGTATATTTGCAGTTTGAGTAAAGTGGACAAGATGCTACTTGAGAGGTAGATGGATAGTTGGGATGCACCACACACAATTGAGCGAGAGCTTTAATATAGATTTAAAGGACCATCTAAATCTAGATCATAATATTTTGCAATTTTTAACTTATTTTGGCTATGTTGCTCCCTCAAAGTGATACAAGAAGGTAATCTCTAAGTACAAAAGTAGATAAAAATTATCATCGATAGCATTGAAAAACTCACTAATGCTAAACTATACAGCAAAGGCATACATGCCCCCATTGTTCAATGAGTTTCATGCCCAGTTTGATGAATCGTTAGGGCTAGTTATACAGAGAATGAGCATTACATCTAGTTCTCTAGTTCAGTGCATTGATGGACAGCATGATGGATCGTTGAATGAGCGCATCGTTACTTTTGATATACTGACGAAAATAATAACATGCAGTTGTTTCCTATTCGAGAGTGTTGGGATATTATATTCGTATTCTTTGAAAGTGTTAGATTACTTTAATGTAAAAGTAATTCCAGATCAATATATCACCAGGCGATGGACACAAAAGGCTATAGATGACTTGGGTATGAAGATTGACAGAGGGAATCTTGTCATTGCAAAGAGATATAAGTTGATAGGTTTGTTGTTGATATGCATAGCTGCTCGAGCCGGCGAGTCTTAAAGTGCAATTGAAACTTTCATTTCTATGGCTGCCGAGATGAGTAAGGTTACAGACAAATGTGATATAGAAACAAGAAAAGGGAGGTCGTTAGGAAAGAGTGGGGTAAGACAATGTGGCAACCATATAACCTTCCTCCCAAGCCATAGAATTACTGTTCCTAAGTGCAAAAGGTATAAAGAAACGTGACAAAACAAGAAAACGATAGGAGAGTTTCTTTGACAAATGAAGACCACCTAAAGTCTGCAGGAAAGGCACGATAATGTACTAGGTATATGTTGTACACCAATCTTATTGCAATGTTATTGAATCCTTTCTTTTGATTGCAATAGTTTTTCATTCATACTCTAACGTGAAAAAGTTTGCATACTATGAAATTAAGGGGAGCAGGGGGCAGCAATACACTGCACAAATGGATAAAATCATTGAGGAAAATAATTACCACACAATCAAAACCTCTCAGGCATCGTAATAGTTAGTGGATAACATCCTTCTGTATCTCTTGAATACGATGTAAATTCGGATTCATATATGCACAAATACTTGGGTGATTTTTTTTGTAGCAAATATTGTCAAGTAATGTGACATCTGTACCCCTGCTGTACAGCACGACTAGCCTTCCACCAACTAGTTTATCAGATTTTCTACTCATGAAAATGGTTAGTTTTGCAACTTAAACTTCTTTTTTAATTTTGTTTATTCTGTAAACGACATTTTTACGAGATGCAGTAACTTTTGGAAATATGTCCTAAAACAATTTGTACATTTACTATTGTCATTATGTATTTTGTAAAAATATGAGGCATTTCTTTCTATGAATAATGCGTTTAGTTTTATAGTCATCAAGTACGTGACTTGATAGTAAAATTCTATAACAAATAAAATAACCATTCTTAAATTGTCCCTAATCAATTATTATTAATGGAACAATAATAAATGAAGATTAGTATATTTGTGACTTGATGGCTATGTTTTACTGGTCATGGATATATGAGACATCAAGTCAAAATATAAATAAATGTTAGAGAATATTGTATTAGATATGACCCACTGTGAGAGTACTTCATAAGACATGTCATAAGTACTTTCTAGCCATAATGATATTAGAAGTCCTTCGACCTAAATTTATCATAATTTCCTACTTGATAAATTCTATATCTTGACGTTGTCTAAAGTTGTCTTTAACCAGATATTAAAATTAGGCCACTGTTGGATATAGAATAAACCAGGGAAAGGAATATGATTGATAGTGAAGAAATTTGTCCATTTCATTCTTGGGAGAGATGTCCATAGTGCCCCTTGCTAAGTTAGACTGTTAAAATATATGGTCGTGCTCAAATATATCAATTTAAAATATTGGTATCATTTGTTTAAACAGTCTATTATGAAATCAAGAAATAGTTGATTAAGCATAATAAGGATGACATGCTCTGTGCCTTATGCTTAATCTAGATATCATATGATAAAATGACTAAATATAAAATTATGGTTTGGTTCAAAGAGATCACTAATATTTATTTAACATGGATAGTTATAATATTTTGCTAAAAATCACTTATAACTTGTGGGCAATTTAAATGTGATTTGGGCACACTGTCAATGTTAAACGAACCTATAGGGTCACATTAAGCGAACACATTAGGTTATTTCTTTGGTGATCAGGTTCGATGTATTTGAAAATATGTCTAGGTTCATCGAATCTAAACAAATGATCAGATACAATGAATTTGAAAATATATCCACATTCGATTCATTTGAAGGATGTTCAGATTATAAGAATCTGACTTGGTAAATTAATTAGTTAAATTACCGAGATAATGACAGAATCTTATCATATTTTTAAAATTTAATTTGAACTTAAAATAAGATATGATGAGAGTTGGACTCCAAGAAGTTCGTATGGTTTTAAAAAAAAACCATAACCGTCTTCTTGTGGCAGACTTCTCATAAAATTTTTGTGCCTCCATAATCAGGAAAATTTAGCCTCTCAAAACCCTAAGGGCTAGCATTCCCGGTTAATGAGTTGAGTTCACCGTGTGTATCTGATAGAGGACGTTCGCAAATCCAACATTTGGTGATCGTTTGAAGTGCACATACGCCTGAAAAATCTGAAAGGAGAAGTCTTGTTACTGGCGATATAGAGGTAATTCTGTAACCTCTTAGTCGACTTTAATAGTTTGGCCTGAGTCCTCGAAAGGGATTCGTGGATCTTTTCGCATTTAGGAGCCCCAAAAACATATTAGTAACCTATTACGGTCTCACAAACAGATACCGCACCTCTCTGTTCCCTATTATGTATAGTAAAATAGTCCTCTTTTGACCAGCGAAGTCAAAGAGTTGTAGTGATAGATAATAGAAGATAGTTTGTTAGGGCTAGGGGTTAATTGTGCTCACCAGGACTTTGCACAGCATCCCAATGGTATTTTCTCAATTGTGTTCACCAATTCCGTGTCAATATGCATGTTATAAATACAATGTTAATACTCTTATGATTCTAGTGCATGTCACCTGAAAAGATAGAAAATTTGCAATTTCTAGCCTTATACATTCATTTATTTTTTGTTGCAAATTAATTTTTTTGTTGATAAGACAATTCCTCCAATGCATAGTATTCTGTTTGTTGTTACGAAGTGAACCTTCTTAATTTGAATTCAACAATATGTGCATCTACTTTTTTTATTGTGTTAATGGGTTCGTTTACAATGTGTAAATATAGTTGTGTGTCAGGTTCTTTGCATTGTTCTTCGAAGTTATAGTGCTTAATATAGTGCTAATTACCACTTTTCCTTTGTCACAAACCTTTTGTGAAGCTTGTTTTCTCTTAAATGGTTATTGAATTGGATCCTGTCCATTTACAAGAGCTTCCTATTCTGAGCA
The DNA here is from genome assembly GCA_026120185.1 of Voacanga thouarsii. Lineage (NCBI taxonomy): Eukaryota > Viridiplantae > Streptophyta > Magnoliopsida > Gentianales > Apocynaceae > Voacanga > Voacanga thouarsii. The sequence goes on along the minus strand of JANUWF010001033.1, from coordinate 69,169 downwards.
AACTAGATCCTGCAGTTTATGGCCCTCCAGAGTTGGCTATTACTAGAGAATTGATTGAAAAATAATTCTGCGGAATGAGTGTTGAAAAGGCCACTGCAGAGGACAAATGTTGATTCTACTACTATGTACATTGATATGTAAACTTAGTTTTATTGCACACTTACTTCTTGAATATAAAATTTTATAGACATGCAACGTATGCTAGTTCTACTGCTACGTGTGCTCATATGCAAATTTTGAGTCTAATATTTGAGGAGATGGTGCATTTGGATTGTCTTTCTTTTCTTGGATGTTATATGGAAGCTCCCTTGATATTCCAATATGCATCTAGTGAATATCTTTACCGTTATGCCAATGTCTCATTATTCGGATATGCACCTAGTGAATATCTTTACAATTCTGAGGCTAAGATGAAGCTTTTGTTGTGTTCATAACTTTGGTAGGAAGCCAATTCAAAAAAGTGAATTGCATTGGGTAAACTCTTATCTTTTTCCACATCATGCTCACGATCTTCTTGGAAAGACATGCAAAGGAGAAAGAACCAAAGAACTATGCAATTCAAAGTTTTATTATTGTGACTGCTTTAATGTTCAAGAATGAAGATATTATGTGACTATTCAAGAATAAAGATATCATGTGATTGCATTTAGTGTTCATGTTGTTGTCTAGTTTGTTCACATAGTAGCTAGTGCAGATTGATAGTATCCTATATGCTTGGGGCTTGTGTTCATATGGTTGTGTAAGATTTTCATGTATTTGTATCACCCATTTATGTATTTGTGTGCCCTGTTCATATGACTGTATTCATATGGTTGTGTAAGGTATTCATGTATTTGTGTCAGGGTGGTCATTTATTTGCATGGCCTATTCATGTAGTAACTAATGCAGGTTGATTATATATTCTTGGAGATTGTGTTATGTGGTTGTGTAAGGTGTTCATGTTTTTGTGCAGTCTGCTCATATGTTTATGTGGTCTATTCATATAGTTGTATATAATGTTCATGTAATTGTGTCGTATTTTCATGTGTTTGTATGACCTATTCATGTTGACCATATGCTTAGGACTATTCATGTGATTACGTAAGATGTTCATATATTTGTATAGCTTGTTCATATAATAGTTGTTGTAAGTTGACAATAGACCTTGAGGCTTGTGTTCATATGATTGTGCAATGCGTTCATGTCTTTGTATACTCTGATCACGAACATATTATGTGACTGTTTTTCTTTAGCATAAAGGCAAAAATTCTGGGAAACAAGGGTGAACTGAGTTTTAGCCTACATCAGTGTCTAATTATACAATTAGTACTACTTTGGATGACGGAGAGATTAGGTTTGATATCGCAAACTAATATGCATAGAAGAAAAGTTATTCCTGTTTGCTTCCAAGAATAACCCTGCGAGCATGTGACCCTAATAATGATTGCATGAAAGTTCTTGAAGAGTAAGAGAAATAGCATGAAAACTCCTTGCTGCATGATACGAGAGAAATAGCATTGACCACATTACCAAAACATGAATAACGAGGTGGCATACTATATGAAGAAGATAAACAACATCAAGAAAGTGGACAATTAATTGGCATTCTGAATTGAGACTAAGTTGTTCTAGTTTAACATGCACAAAAAAAAAAATAATAATAATAATAAAATGAAAACACAAAAAATTTGTGCTAAGTTAACCAAAACAATCCACTCTACCCATAAATACATAAAAAACCCCAAAATAATCATCAAAAAGTCCCCACTACATGTCATTTTATCGCCTAGCCAATCCACAAATCAATCGCTTCCCCCCACTATTACTTTCCTTGTCCAACACCCATGCATTGGAATTCAATAGGTCCTCTTGGTATATATGTGTGACCATTTCAAAGATGTGGATTAGCTCAATAGTGGTTCGTCTAGTCATGGTTGTAGATGCCGTACATTTCAGGCGTGTCATGTGCTCCCACCTGAAAAGGCACTTTGCCATTATATTGTTTTTCTCTTGAATCATGTTTAATGGATTCGACATCGATTTGAAGTCACCATGCCATACTTGTTTAGCTTTTTTCTTTAGGGCACGATAATTTATTTATGGCCGTTAGTTGGAGCCGAACATTTGCTAATTCATTCACACGAAAGTCCCACTCATGCATTATTATGGCATAATTTTGATCGCTTTCGAACATAGAAGGCTACATGTGATACTAAAATTCACCTGTTGTCTCTAGTGTGTAGCACCTTCCTATTCATGGATATATCATGTGGGGGCAGTATTTTGGCAAGAATACCGGTGGTGGATTGCGATGAAAAGAGCCTGAGGTAGCCATGTGAAAAACCTTAGAGGGAGGGGGATGAATAAGGTTTTTGGCAAGCTAAAAATTTTTTTTAACTCGTCTAAAATACAGTATAATAAAGATCATCAAGTTTTTTAGACTTACTTTATGGTGACAAAGAAAGTTATCCAAGAACTCTCTAAGATATATCCAGATTTAGACAAAGAAAGAAACACAAAGCAGTAAATGATTAACGAAAGGAAATGAAACACAGAAAGTATAGTGGTTCAATCTACCAAGATCTACGTCCACTACCTTAAGCTCACACTTAAGGATTTTCAATTAAATTTCATTTACTCCACTTAATGATATCAACCTATATCACATACAAGAGAGGATCACCACACTAGATTTTTCAAAACCTCTCAAACAAACAATTACAATAAGGTTCACCCAAAATGGGTTTTACACAACAACCTTGTACTACACAAGAGATTGAAAATTAATAGAACAGTAAAAACTCACTTATTTGAGCAGATGTTCACTAAGGTACAAAGTACAAACACTTCTACCTTTGACACAATATGAATTCACTTTGAAGCACTTGATAAAAAGAAATTTTTGTAAATAGTTGAGCAATAGTGTTTCTTAAAAGAATGTTACAAAAATATTATGTCTAATCTTGCTTAGAGGCTATTTATAGAGCCAAGAAGTGAAGTGCCAACGGCTATAATTTTTCTGTTAAAATTATCCGTATTTTAGACTCAAGTTTCGGATGACGATGCATCCAAAAGATAAGTCCAAAATTGCACTATTTCAGGCAGAAACATTTCAACATAGTTTACAGGATTTTTGACGAATCTTTTGGATGCAGAAACATCCAAACTATTCAATCCAAAATTCTAAGATTTTTAAAACTTTGAAATCTTCTTCTTTGTGTGCTTCAAGGTAAAAGTCAATTGAATCAAAAGGTTAAGAGACATATGAATTAGTAGAAATACCTTAATAACACTTTCTAATCTAAAGTTCTTCTAAAAACGGGACTTCTTGGTATACAACCTCATATACTTTGATCTTCTTTTTTATCTTACATACTTGAATTCAATTACTGAAGAGTTGCCTAACAATCATATCTGAATGTCTTAGAAGAACAGAGGTCAAACATGTCCTATCACAATAGATTACACAAGTTAGTTCATATCAATGTTTGTCATAAGTCAAAACATAGGAGAAATCCCTTAGGGCTAACACCATGTAATCAACAAGTCAAACTCGAACAAAAACAGCTTACATGAAGTGTTGAACATAGTTAGACACCATATGAACAAAAAGCTATTACATGAACATGCTACACAAACACATGAACGCGTTACACAAATAAATTAACATAATACACAATCACATGAGCCTCTTCAACAAATATATAAATTTTATATATACCTAGTAAAAACCTTTACCTCGTTTGTGATTTTGCTACAAACTTATCTACCATACCAAAATCTAGTATGCAAATGGATTTCTTCGACCTACTAAATTCTTGACACACACACACACACACACACACATGTATATATATAAGGTGCAACACTTATATGACCTTTGCAAGTCATTGAACAAAGGGAGTTAAATTTGAAGCGACCAGATTTTAAGTTAAAACGACTAGGTGATGGCGGAAGAAATAAGAAATGAGTAATAAAAAAGTTTTAATAGCTATCAAATAGAGACTATAGTAAGACTAACATTCTAGATTCCCTTAAGCTGTCTTAATATCTTGCCACTGGATCAAGAACGAATCTAACTACCTAAGAAAACTTAGATCTAGCACTCCAATTGTGGTTGTATAAATATTTGTTGGTTGGGGAGGTTTCTTGTTAAATTAAATTCGTTTGATCAATAATCAAAAACTAAAGGCTGGGGGTCATCCACATCTCCCAACTGTATATGTATAAGAGCTAATAGCATTGATGTTGGGCTGTTGGTAGAATGGAAAAAATGATTTTTTTGACATTTGGACGTCCCCAAGGATCGTCATCTACTATTATAAATATCGGCATCTCATTCTGGATAGAAAAGGCAACTTCTAGCTGGAAAAGGAAAAAAAATCTACAAAGAAAGAAAAAAGAATCAATGGAACCTGTTACCAATCTTGAAAGTGGAGGTATCTATTATCTCAGGATCGTCATTCGGCTACCATTAATGGACCTGTGCAATGACTATGAACGGGCTCGTTGCAAAAACCCATCCATATATCTTGATTTTATCCATCAAGACCTTGAATAGAAGTGGATTGAACAAAAGAAACTGCTTGCAGAATTTGAGATCATGAGAAAAGTCCTTCCACATTTGATAGCTCTCTCCATGCCACTGCACAATCTTACTGACCATGAGTTTTGCACTAGGATAGTTGCGTGAAGACTTATTGGACCGAATGAGCCTTTTCTCTCTAAGAGGATAGGCACACACTAGGATAGTTGCGTGAAGACTTATTGGAATTTTCTGCCTCTAACCTTCTTAATATGCTTTTTTATGCTCAGACTTAGCTTTTCAGAATTGAATCGTTATCTATTTTTTTCCACTTTCCATAAAAGGAATGATTCATTCGGGGATCTGGTTAATTAAGCTTGCAGAATGACGTTTATGATCTCCCAAGTCCAAATGAACAAAAAGTCAAGGCTTTTATTTTTTTCCTAAAAAACACTTATTTTTCTCACAAGTAAAACGTTGGCTACACAAACACATAAAATCCGACATGCATACATGAACACCTTACACAACTAAATAAACACAATCTCCAAATATGGTTAACTTGCATTAGTTACTACATGAACAAACACTTGTTTTTCTCACAAGTAAACGTTGGCTACACAAACACATGAAACCCAACATGCATACATGAACACCTTACACAACCAGATAAACATAATCTCCAAATGTGGTTAGCTTGTAATAGTTACTATATGAACGAACCGAACAAATACTGGAACGTTGGACACAAATAAAAAAACACCATACACAACTACATGAACACAATCTACAAGCATATGGTCAACTTACACTAGTTACCATACAACCGTGAACACCTTACACAACCATATGAATACAAGCCCAAGCATATGAATAGCCAGTAACTGCATGAACAAGCCACTTCTACACATGAACACCCGTCCCAAATACATGAATAGCTTACACAACTACATGAACATAATCTCCAAGCATATGGTTAACCAGTACTAATTACTACATGAACAGACCACATATTACAGGAACAAGCGACATAAATACATGAACATCTTACACAATCACATTAACACAATTCCAAGTATATGGTCAACCTACACTAGTTATTATATGAACAAACCATACAAACACAAATGCCTAATACAAATACATGAACACTTTTTACAACCACATAAACACAAACCCTAAGCATATGGTTAACAAGCAACAATTACCATACTCCCACACATGAACACCCGACATAAATACATGAATAGGCTACACAATTACATGACTACAGTCTCCAACCATAGGGTCAACCTGAACATACCACAAAAATACATGAATACTGATCTTTCAGCGTTTACATAATCCTCATTAGACTCTCATTTTCTTTTCTGGGTAAAGTAATGTAAAAGCCTAGTAAAGATATATGAGTAATTATTTTTCAGCTTTTACTTTATATTACTTTATTCTCTCATTTTCTCGCCCCAATCCACATTTACTTAAGCTCAGAGTTAAGACTAGCTAGAAGATCATAAACCATAAATAAGCCAAAATTCCCAATGTATGCTTCATCGCAAATTTCACATCTATTTTCAAGAGAAAAAGTGTCACAGTGTTTACTAAAACATAAATAAAGTTAATACAAATTCTTAAGACTTAGATATTTTAGGCCTAATATAGAAATTTATCTAAAAATAAACTCATCCAAAAAGGGTTTAACTAAATTATCATGCCAAAGGAGATAAAATAACAAGGCCTTCAAAGCTAAATTATTTCAAAAATCGAAAAATTTTACCTAATTTGCGCAAATTTCAAGTAACTTGTAGAGAATACACTATAACCTCTCTCCTACATTTAAGATGGACGATGTCCTTGTTGGCAAATAAGATATGCAATATGACTAAATGTAATGGGATTGAGAAATATAAAGAGAACAAAGAAAAACAGTACTTCCTAAGTGATTAGCAGTCCAAATTGCTCTCTAGGAGAGAGAAGAGATCATTCAAATAGAAAATTATATCTACAATTAGCAAAAGAAAAAAAGTACTAAATAAGTAAAATATTTAAAATGTCAAATGTCATAACAAAATACTAAAATATTCAAAAAATTCCTAATAAACTAAGAAGATCCTATCCATATCAATGGCCTTGGCCTCCATTACAACTCAAACCGACTCCCTGATATCTAATAGTACCAGAGTGTTGCAGGTGCTCTCACACTTGTCTGAGAAAAATATCAACTCCATCTTACCTTTTGTTCAGAGTTTTCAGAGTGTTATTGATATCCTTCTAGGTATTTCTGATCTACTCTAGTTGCTCCTCGAGGTCAAAAGATGTCTAATTTTGCTGCCCTACTAACTCCATAAAGCCGTTGATCATCCTTGCTACTGGGTGATCATTTAGCTCTGCTCAGCAACAGTAACATTGAGGGCATCTACCTCATATTCAAGGTGACAAAATGTGTATGCACCTCAGACTAGAAGTCAACTGTAGTAGTAGGTCGTCTAATACTAGGGCGTGTAGCTTGTGAAGACTCAACTTGGAAGGTGGCTGCTGGAATATCTAGCCAATCTTACTTTTAAATTCACTACAAGTGAGCCATCTCTTCTTGTTCTCATCATAGCTGTAGCCACAGCTAACCAATGTCCTATCCGTGATAATCTTACTCCTAGTAGTAGTTGCTACCTCACCCTCTATTGGCATTTGAAAGTACTGAAGTATTTTTGTGATCACCAGTGGGAAGGTAAATGTCTTAGAAGAATGAGTAGAAAAGACAACATCGTGCATATAAGAGACAAGAAAAGAGATGAATGGAATAGTCTATGCATGCATAAATTTATTCAGCACATAAATATCTACCAACCTCTTCTCATTAAACCCACTAGCCCTATGGGTAATATTGAATCCCAGAAGATAAAAAATTAACCTATACAGTAGGGGAAGGTTAGTCACATGCAAAACCTCAGCCTAGCCAGCAATTTGATAGACTAAATAAAGCTCAATCCTGGTATTAGTAAACTTCCACTCACATCTGACACCACCTTCTTGTTGCATGTGCCAATATCAACCTAGGCTCCCTCATCTCGAATACCCAAAATCTCAGCTAAAAACTCTCTGGACAAGTCGATAGGGATTCCTCTAACAGTAGTATTGATGTTCCAAAGAACCTGATACTTTTTATCCTCCAAGTTTGTATAGAACTTCTTGATTAAATTGGGGTAATAAACACCTTTCATCTCAAGAATAGGTCCCCATCTCACCTTTCTAAACATGGCAAAAATCTTAAGCTCATGGTCTAACACTAGGTTCAAAGTCTTTTCAACAATAATGGTTTTGTTTTCTCTTTTCTCAAACTATTCTCTACGTTCTTCACTAACAAATCTATCACTGTTGGAAGGCTACTGGAAGGAGATGTACCTTCAACTCTCTTTCTCTTAGAGGATAACTTGGTGGCAATATGTTTGGTTGCCATAAGGAATAGGATAGGAAATGAAAAGGAAAGGAAAGAGGAGAAGAGTAAAAAAAAAAAAAGGACAATAAAAGAGAAGGGAAGATATAGAATGATTTTACTCTCCAACCCTTTACTATCCACAACATAAGAAGGTTTCCCACAAGTTCACTTTTACTCCACTAATTATAATAGCACTCACAACCTAATTCACCAATCAAATACACCAATTAACCCTTCTGCCTGATCACAACACCAATCCTTGACAACAACAAATTAATCAACTAATAATTCCAATCACAATTTAACAAATCATTCAATACAAACTTCTATAGTAAAAACTCAACAAACCCAAGGCAACTCAATAGAAATCCAACCAATTATCAACACAATCCAATCCAAACTCTAACAATGTGAAGAAAGCAAATGCAATTTGTTAACCAATTCCTTAAATGTATATGGTAGAAATCTTAAGTCAGCTCAACTTCGCTAATCAACCACTTTAACCAATGCAACCAACCAATTCAAACACAATACAATCCCACAACTTAGATGTAGCTCAATACAAACCAATTCAAGAAGAATAATAGAATAGCAAGTGCAATTTCTATAAATAGCTTAATATAAACAGCTTAACAATTCAATTCCTATAAAATAGACAACACCACTTAATTCCCCCAATTTAACTTCAACAACTTAAGATCTAAAAGTAAACCAAGCTGTCCAAAGGTCAAAATTCACCCAATAATGGCTGAAATATCCTTGTCCACAAGCTTAAATTTGCTGACTGTAGTACCTTTGAAGTCTAGCTATAAGATTACCTTAACTCGAATTTCTTTAAGAGACGACTTTGAAGGGTTGGAGAGGTTGTGTTTGCCCAAGAATTATGTTACAAAGAATTATAGAATAGGGAGGAAAATAGTGGGCCAACTCGATTGAAAGTAGTCGATTGAAGAAAGGGGAAATGGAATCGATAGTTTTGAATCGATGGAAAGAGTGGAATTTCACACAAGATTTGAATGTACAGAAAGGTTTAAACAATGGGTTAAGTGATTGAGTGCATGGTGGTGAAGGATTGAAGGGAAAGATTTAACACCGCATATTTCTATGCCGTAGTGGACTGTAACTTTTGGGATGTCGCCCTGTCTAATTTCTCTAACAAGAGATCCTTATAACGAACTTCATTCAAAAGGTAGCGAAAATTTTCCAAAATAACTTTATTGAACACAAGATGACACATAGAGTCTGACATCTGATACATATACTCTAGGGTATAATAGATCTACGATATAGCTGAACCTCTGGGAGTTCATCGTGCTTTTGCTGTGCCTCTAATCCCTAAAATATTTTTTAAAAAATAATAATAATACATGTGTGAGTGAAAATCACTCAGTAAGTCCCGTATGTGCTACTGATTTATAAAACAAACAAATAACATATTATCAGTTATTGCTTCATAAAACCATTATGGGAAAGCATTATATTTGTTTACTGAAAATAGTTCTACAACTCACTACTAGAGTATTTATCCAAAATCTAACTATATTTGAAAAGCTGAGTTCTACACAACATTACTGCCCCACTTTTAAGAAAGACAGGCACCTCTCTCGATGGAAGGTTGGCCTGCGAGCAAAGCTCACAAGGCTTCGCCATTGACATCACGATCTTATTGTGCCAGGGACTTCGCATTACAGCATTCAACCGTGCATTGTCGGAAAAATAGAGTTGTCATCACAATCTACCTTAAATTATATCAGTTCTTTTTACTTGCGGTAGTACGAGTCCTCACTCCGTACTCCCCTAACCACAAGTTTGACTGTTAGGATTCATAAACTCCTAAATGCAGAAACATCCACGAATTCCTTCCGAAAACCCAAGCTAAACAATTAAGATCGATCTAGCAGTTATAGAATTACCTCTGTTTACTGTAATCAAGACCTTTGCTTTCTGATTTTCAGGCGTATATGTAACTCGAACGATCACCAGACACTGCTATGTGCAAACGTCCTCTATCGGATACACACAGCGAACCAACTCGTTACTCGAGAGTGTTAGCGCCTAGGGTTTTGAGAAGCTTAATTTTTCTGGTAATGGAGGCATGAATGTTTTTGACAGAGAACTCTCATAAGAAGATGGCTAGGGTTTTGTTTTAAAATCACCCAAACTTCTTGAAGTCCAACTCTCATAATATCTTCTCATATTTTATTTTAAATTTAAATTAAATTAAAACTAATATGATAAGATTCTACCATTATCTGGTAATTTAACTAATTAATTTATCGAGTCAGATTCTTATAATCTGGATATCTTTCAGATACATCGAATGTGAACATATTTTCAAATTCATTGTATATGGTCATTTTTCTAGGTTCGATTAACCTAGACATATTTTCAGATACATCGAACCTGGTTATTAGAAAAATAACCTAACGTGTTCGCTTAATGTGTGACCTTATAAATTCATTTAATGCTAACAGTGTGCCCAAATCACATTTAAATAGCCCACAAGTTATAAGCAGTTTCTAGCAAAACATTATAACTATCCAAGTTAAATGAAGATCAATGATCTCCTTGAACCAAACCATAACTTTATATTTAATCTTTTTGTCACACGATATCCAGATTAAGTATAAGGTACAGAACATGTCATCCTTATTAGGCTTAATCAATTATATCTTGATCTCATAATAGACTATTTAAAAAAAATGATATCAATATCTCAAATTAATATATTTGAGCACGACCATGCATTTTAACAGTCAAACTCATCAAGGGGCTTATGGACATCTCTCCCAAAATTGAGAAAGACAAATTCCTTCACTATCAATCATATTCTTCTCCCTGATTTATTCTATATTTAACAGTGATCTAATTTATTATCTGGTTAAAGACAACTTTAGACAACGTCAAAATATAGAATATATCAAGTAGAAAACTATGATGAAATTAGGTCGACTGACTTTTAATATCATTATGGCTAAAAAGTACTTATGACATATTCCATGAAGTACTCTCACAGTGAGTCATGTCCAATACAATGTTCTCTAATATTTATTTATATTTTAATTTGATATCTAGGAAAACATAGCCATCAAGTCATAACCCAACTAATCTTAATTTATTATTGTTCCATTAATAATAATCTATCAGGGATAATTTAATAATAGTCATTATATTTGTTATAGGATTTTACTATTAAGTCACGTACTTGATGACCACAAAACTAAATGCACTATTCATGGAAAGAAATGCCTCATATTATTTCATAATACATAATGACAATAGTATAAGTACAAATTATTTTATGGTATATCCCTAATATTGATAGGGGTTGATCACAAATTGGTTGTCCCGCCTTGGACCAACCAATTAATAATTTGCTTACGCATTAGGATAGTGCTAGCTGGGGAACTCGATTAATTTCAATGTCCTGTCGCTTCATTTGGAGTAAGATAATCCCTGACCTTGGCCGGGTAACTTGTGACCATCTATCTCTAACGAGAGCTAGTACAAAGGTCATAATCTCTACTAAGTACTCAGAGTTTTCACTTGTTCACAAGACCAGTATAATTCCATTGGCTCACAAGGCCAGATAAATATCTATTTCGAAAGGAATACCAATAAAATATTTTATGAGGTCAAATACCATTTTTCAAAAGATACCGAGAGATTTATTTGCAAAAAATCGTAGCAAAAAAGGATAAAAAGTTCTTCTCGTACGATAAAATAAGTTTCTAATGGTATTTTCATCATTTAAAGAATACCCGATTTCAAAAGAAGTCTTATCCAGAAAATTTTGAATTCTTTCTAAAAGAAGAATTAAATTCAAGAAATCCCAATTATGATTCACAAAATCCATAATTCACATTTTCCCAAAAATCTAATCCGTAAAAAGAAATATTTACGCTTTCCCAAAATAAAACATTGCTTCGACTCATAATTGATGAGAAGAAAACCTTTCAAGTATACATTTATTTCTAAGATATATTCATAACTCAAGTGAACCAAATTCCTTTTAGAAAATACCATTTTCTAAAGTCTCCAATAATTTTTCCATTCATAGAAATCATATTTTTTCATAAAAGCTCTAGGTCCATTAACCTTGTTATAAAATGACTTTAGGCAAATTATTCATTAATTATGAATAGTTCTATTTTATGAAACGTTCACATTTTCCATTCAATCCTTGCACGGCATAATACTAGTTCTTTCTCAGAAAAACCATAAGATTGTTCAGAGAAGCCAAAAGGATTCATAGAACATTTCTTCAATAAAACATAATTTCACTAACACAAAATGGAGTTTATAAAATAAGAGGGACTCACCTCGTCTAGCTGATCACCAAATGCATAACGTGAACAATCTGTATTAGATATCATTTCATGCTTAGTTTGCTATACCAAAGCTCAAACCACACTTAGTCAACATAAATATAATAAAATCACTTATTTCCTATTTCTTTATTTTTCTTCTTTGTACAAAACGTGTACACACACACACACACACACACATATATTGTATATCCAGTTTCTTCATTTCTCATTTCCATATTTTCTATTTTTCTCCTGACTTCATGTTCATCATCATTTGTATTCCCAACGTCATGCAAATAACTGCTTTGAGTTTATTTCTTTTAAAACCAAAATTCTGCACTTTTTCCGTCTAACATACCATTTTGTTTTGTACATAACTTTTGATCTACAATTCCGATCGAGCTCCATTTTGTATCAAAATGTTCCTTAGAATTTCAATTATACTGGTATAGGTTTCATTTCCCCATCCTCAACTTCATCTAGAATTTACTGGGGCAAAACAATCCCAGTATTTTCAGTTCTTTAATTCATTTTTACAAAATAATATTACTATCTTGTTCTCCTTTATTTATAGCATCTATACAACCCTTAATCCACCTTGTTACCCATCAAAATAACTTTAATTCTTCATGTTTTCAGACCAAGCAAACACCAATTCCATGCTTGCACAATATGAAATCACCAACACAAACAAAACAACTATAGTTTATTTTTTTTCACTATATCTACATTTTCTTTCCAATTCTACCATCTTTCTTCACAACTATGAACAACTCCTTAAATCACCATTCAAAGACTTCTATCACCACAGAAAACATAGCACATAGATCCTTCAACTAACCAGCACACACACTTGCACACACAAAACTTCACATAGTATAACAATAATCATAATCATAATCATGATTTCTTGTTTTCATGTTAAAATTCATACCAAAACGATCACCATGTTGAAATCCATAACTTTAATTCATGGAGTATGATCTTTTACCTTGTTTTTGAGGTTCTTCAAGCTTGATTTGGTCCAAGAACACCAAGAACAATTTTTCTATCTCCTTTTTCTGTTCTCCCAATTTCTCTCAATTTCACCAACTTTTCTTCCTTTCTCTCCTTCTTATTGTTGTTGGACGGTTTTCCCACTTCTAACCACCATTCCTGGTGACCAAAATGGACATAAGGTCAACCCACAATAAATGCTATAGTGGGCTATCCGACACGTGTCACATTTTTTAGTTTTCACATAATTTTCCTTTTATTTTGTAGAGCTCACTTAATAAGCTTTTCATGTATCCTCTCATTGTGTGACATTTGTCTATGAGCACCAATCACAAAATGCCATGTGTTCGAATTTTGACTGCGTTTCCAATTTCTTTAGAAAATAACTATAATTTCGATTCGTATTAGAAAAATATTTTATTCCTCCAATGGAATCTATAAATTTCACTGAATTCAATTGTAGGAATCAAAACTCTTAATTCCTTCTCAATTCTTGCCAATTTATGGTAAAAATCTTGATCGCAGTCAAAATTACAAAAATACCCCTGATATCGCCGATAGCTTAATTTATACCAAAATATTCGTCTCTTCGCGTTGATAAATATTTATTCTTAACGTACCCCCAAACTCTCACTTTAGTAAATGTTATCGCAATTTGAAGATTTAGAGTACAAGTAGAACAAATCTAAAAATTCTATCTAGATCCCTATAAATTTTAAAATTTCAATACTATCTCTGGATATTTTTATTACACCAATATGTTCATCTCATTATACTGATCATTTTTTGTTCTGGCCACTAGTACAAATTCTAATTCTATATAGAGTAGTAGCTAGTCAAAATACAAAAAGGGAGGACTATTACAAAAGAGGGTTGCACCATCAAAAAGTTTGATGAAATGGTGAAAATAACAAAAGGGGTTGTTTTATTTTTCTGAGTTTCGACATTACACAACACTATAATGGTTGACCTGCATGTCACCATTTAAGCGCAGTATTTTGAAATCTTAAAACAAAACGATGTCATTAGAGTTATTTAGCTGATGCACAGCGCCATGGAGAATAACCTCCATGGTGTCGTGTAAACTTTTAGGCACTATGATTTTTCATTGAAATGATAATGTTTACATTCAAATAAGATGCATGGTGACGTCATGCATGACTTTCACGGTATTGTCAACTCTCAGGACTTTAAATTTTTCAATGTATTAAAGACCACAACCCCATAGAACACGACTTCCACTTCACCGTGTACTTCTAGAAAAAGAAAAATATTAACAAATTTTTTAAAATTAATTAATTAATTAAAGTAAATAACACAATTAAAGGAAACAAAGCCTTCATATAAATATTAAACTCAACGATAAATGAACTAACATAGGATAACTAAAAGTAAAATAGAAATACACCAAAACTAGACATAACAAAACAAAACTAAACAAAATTAAACTAAACATTTATTAAAGTGTATAAGCATAGTAAAGAGGTGATCAAGGCTTTCCATATTCATCACATGGATTGCCTTTAGTATTTCTTAGCATCTTTCCCAATTGCTTTTTAGAAAGCATTTTAGCAAGCTGTCCAATTTGACTTTTAAGATTGTGGATAGAGGCCTCTTGATTTCTCATTGACACTTCAACTCCTTGAAAATGTGTGTCCGTAGAAGTAAACAATTTAGTAATTAAATCCCATAGGTGGTGCTTGAGGAAGTGGTGGAGATGGAGCATGGTATGACATTAGAGCTTGAGGTGTTGGGGCAAAGTTTACTTGTACACTTTGAGGGTTTACTTAATTTTTTCCTTGATTACCTCAAGAAAAATTTAGATAATTGCACCAACTTAGGTTGTAAGTGTTGCCAAAAAAAGCATTATCTTGTCTTCCATTCTCCAAATACTCGAATGCTCAACTTGTTGTTTATTTTCAATCTCCATTCCTTAATATTCGTGATTAGGATGTCCTCTTCCATAGAATTCACAACCCACCACTTGTTTTTAAGAATTTATATTAATCTTTTCTACCTTTCTTGCAAGTGCTTCTAGTTTTACTTCCATTGAAGCCATAGCATCAATATTGTATATGTAACACCCCACATTTCCAGTTGTAGTGGGCCTTGTCTTTGTGGGATATCGCCCCATCTGATCTCCCAGACAAGAAGTCTTTATAACGAATTATAACTTAATACACAACGGAATTATTCTAAAACCTCGAATAAACAAAAAATTCATTTAATGAAAACTTTGAAATTACATCACAAGTCTTTTACAATATATCTCCAAAGGACAAACCAATAATAGTTTTCTTATCATCATGCTTTTGTTGTGCACTCTGATTACCAATCTGTACATTAGGGCCTAAAAACATGTAGAACAACACATGTGAGTGTTAATCACTTAGTAAGTCCCGTATTGTGCCATGTAAGGATTTGAACAAAATAATTTTCATGATGCATGATCAAAATGATTGGAACGGTTGTAAATGTTAATATGTATATAAAAGATTTTCGATCGAGACTCTTGAAAAAAGGTCTCTTGTCCTTTAAATAAAAAGCATCATTATTTCATCATATAGAAAAATTAGCACCGTCAATATTGAACCTTCAATTATAAACCATACTGTTTTCTCAAAATACTATTTCCATATTCAAAAGTCACATTGTATTATCACACGGAAGGAACATTAGTCCAACCATAAAAGCGCATTGGATTATCATACGGAAGGAACATTAGTCCAACCGAAAACATTAACACCATAGGAACATTAGTCTTATGAACATGATAAATCAATAATACTAGCACCATAAGATTTCTATCCTATGAACATGGTAAAATGACCATTGTCATAGTCTGCCATTTGACACGGGTGTCCCATGCCCGACCTCCGTTTTCACACTAAAAATGTGTTGCTAACTGGGAACGGCTAATTCTAATGTCTTGTCTCCTCGTTTGGAATAAGACAAATTTCAAAACTGATCAAGTTACTTAGGACCGACTATCTCTAACGTAAGCTAGTACAATGGTCAAAGTCTCCCGCTGAGTACTTAACGCTTGATTAATGCAATGCCTCAACATATCTCAATAATTTCCAAAACCAAACTCTTTTCTTTCCCAAAAATATTTGAAGTATAAGATTTCCATGTATTTAAATCCCATTCTAAACATTTCAACCATTCCATTATTTTTTATTCAAGATGATGCCTTGAGTTTCACAATTTATTTTATGCATGACAATTTCAATTCTAGATGTTTGTTGAAAATAATGCAAGATTTCATTTTCATCTCATCATAAATCGATGACATCCAAAATTAGTGATAAAGCATGCTTTAATTAAAACAACAAGGTTCCAATTTTCCATTTTGTATAAAAGATTCATTTCAAAAATAATAATTTTTATATGCACATCCTACGCACATGAAAAATAATTTTGAGATGCAGGGACTTCCCTTAAGTCCTACGGAAAAAGTGCTCAATCTTAAGTTCAGAATTCCATGTAGTCACCTCCTACTAAATCTTTCATGTAAACAAAATTTCTTTTCATTCTTTCTATTTCTGTCTTTTCTTCGGCCTTCCTCTCTCTTCCTTTCTCTCAGTTTTCCTCATTTTCTTCTTCCTTCTCTCTTTTCTTTCCTTTCTTTCTTTCTCCCATTTCTTCTTCTTTCTCTCTTTGTTTTGCCATACACACTTTCTCTCTTTCTTTTGCTTCTTCCTTTCTTCTCACTATTTTGGTCACCTTCCTTATCCTTCCTAACACCTATTTATAGAGAGAATTTCATCATGTGGTCAAAATATGCATTAGGTAGTCAAATGCTGACTAAGCATAGCTAATCAATGTTTTGGTAACTAAGCATAGTGACTAAGATAATCTAGAAGCTTTAAGTGATGACTAATCGCTTGTAGAAATTTATGGATGCTTTTAGAGTATTTTAGAATGCTTAGAGAAAAGTATAGAAAAAGGTAGAATCTCTTAGAATAGTGATAGGGGCTAAAATCATCATTATTTTTCTAGTTATTTGAGGTTAATTTGAGACATTTTTAATACAATAACTAGTCATATTCATTTCTATTTGATATTTCACTTATAAAAATTCTTTTATATAATTTTATACAAAAATAGGTGAAATTTGGAGTTAATTGTCTAATTATCTAATACAGACCCAGCATCAGGCCACGAAGATGGACTTGGAGCCAATTCTATACTAGAAGAACAGAGAAAATCGAAAAATAATAGATGAAACAGAGCAATTGGAAATTGGAGAGGAAAGGGAAAAATGGCTCAAGGATAAGCCACGCGCAGCTCAATCGGCTTCAACAAAGAACAAAAGGCAACAAAAATGGAAAAGAAGGAAAAGAACAAATTCGGTGGGCCAAGGCAGCAAATAACAAAGACATAAAGCAAAAGACGAAAACGAAAAAAGTTCATTAAAGAAAGCAGAAAGCTTCGTGGCTCAGCAAACAAAAAACCCGAAAGGCTCGACAATTTTCAGCCTTCGGCGGCTTAGCGAGCCGATTGCAACAATTAAAATGCTTTTCTATCGGACAGCTTCTGTGCGGCACACAAGAAGAAGAAAAGTGGCTCAGCAATGGGCCGACATCAAATGGTTCATGGCTCGGCAGAATAAAATTTCATGTCTCGTCAGAGAAAGCTTCGTTGGCTCGGTTGTTCATGACTCGAATAAAAGGAATCGGATGGCTTTATTTGGGCAATTAAGCTTCAACAAATATTAAGGCCTTCAGTGCATACGACAAAAAAAAAAAAAAGAGATTTCAAAGCTCAATTTCACAATTAAAGTCCGCAGACCTCCTTTATTTTATTAGGAAAATTACTATTCTTTTTTTTTTGAATTTTTAGAAAATTACTTCTTCTTTACTTAGGATTCCTTTAGGCAATTTCTGTGCCTATAAATAAAGGTCAGTGTACGTAGGAAAATAGGTGTGCACAATGTAGAGATTAGACATATTTTGTAGAGTGCATCATCAATATTTTTTTTTAGAGAAATCACCCAAAGAGCATTGAGTCTTGGAGGGGTTTTCATTAGAAATTGAAAAGCCTGTCTATGAGTATTTATCTATTTCCTTTTTTTTTCTTGAACAATGACGATTTTAATTCTTTTATTATATTTGGATATATTTTTATATTTATGATTTTGAGTTAATTTGGTTCTTTGATTATTTAATTATTTTCCTTGGTGTTTGATTATTTGATTTTATTTGATAGGTTGATAGAATTAAATTTATATCTAATGGACTTGGGACATGAAGTTAGATTAAGTTTGATTTAATAAATTATACATATTTGTTAAATCTTAATGGATTTGGGAAACGAGATTAAAATTAAAGAATCTAAGTAATCAAAGATTAGTTAATTTCGCCTAAAATATAGGGTTATTGGTTAATTTCATATTTATTATCACCTAGAGTATATAGACAATTTATAAGGAATAGAGTTTAATGTGTCTTTTGGTTATTTTAGTACGATTGAAAAATCTGTTAATGTAATCAAGAGATAGTAATTCCTTAGATTGGAAAAGAAGTGGAGTTTATGTAAGTGGATTCATGACTTAATAAACGATTGAATTTAACTTTATATTCCTTCATGATGTCAAAAAAATAATTTGTTGTAATAAGTGTTAAATAATTCATGTCATGCTTTTGAGAATAATTATTTAATTACATATTTTTATCTCCGTGAGTTATATATATATATATATATATTATTTATTTATTTATTTTTATTTTGATTTCTTTCTTACTTTAATTGGGTCGGTTAAGAAATGAATGAAAAGTGATTAGTGTGTACTTGTTCTTTTGGGGATCGATACTTGTTAATTCCCTATACTTTGTTTGCGATGAGTATACTTGCTCGTATATGTATTTTGGGATTAATATTTTAATTAAAATTTGACTACGGGATGAATTTAAATTTGATGATTTTTATACACCCAAAATTAACGTATCAAATAGTGTAGAATTATTTAGGGATAAAATAAAAGAGTAATAAAATAAATATAATAAATGTAATAAGTATTATAATATAGTTACAATATAATATAAATGATAAGGGTTAAATTCACCTATATTTTTCTAGATAATTGAGGTTCTTTTGTAATAACTAGTCATATTTCTTTCTATTTGATATTTTACCTTTGAAAAAGTATTTTGATGATTTTATGCAGAATATGGTGAAAAATCGGGCCAAATAGTGTTGACCCAGTGCCGAGTGTTCTACCTGAGCCAGCCGGGGGTCACTTCTGAAAGAACAAAACAGAACAGAGGATTTTCAAAAGCATTTTAGGAAGGACCCGACGTCGATGTTCGTCCTAACCTGGCGCCGAATGTGTACTGTTCAACAGGAAGCATTTTAGGAAGGACTTGGTGCCAGGTCCGATCTGTAAGGCGGCGAATTTTGTTTTTTGTGCAGATTTTGGCAAATTCCATAAGGATTCTTTTGGGATCGATTTAGGACTCTTGTACACACTTTTTAGCAATTAGAACTCCTATAAATATAAGATAATAACATTGTACAAAGCAGTTTTTAATTCTTCAATGTAATATCTTTAGAAACCTCCTACATAAATACCAAGATTTAGGAGGATCAAGGAGATTATTGGAGAAGGAAAGGAGGTTGATAGAGAAGGTTTCAAGGAAGAAGAACAAGAAGGCTTACTTGTTCATAAGTGGTTTCTTTTTCTCTTCTTTGTAATTTATTGACAATTTAAGTTTTAATTATTTTAATTGTATTTAGAGGGTGTTTTTGGATTCATGACTTTGTATTGATTTTAACTCTTTGATCAAGTGATTGTTATTCTTGATATTTAATTACTTGTTATTATTGGTTATTGATATGTTTCTT
The DNA here is from genome assembly GCA_026120185.1 of Voacanga thouarsii. NCBI lineage: Eukaryota > Viridiplantae > Streptophyta > Magnoliopsida > Gentianales > Apocynaceae > Voacanga > Voacanga thouarsii. The sequence goes on along the minus strand of JANUWF010001033.1, from coordinate 49,083 downwards.
CTAATTGACTTGGGAAATGACATTCGAAGTGTATTGCATTGATTTTATATTTGTTAGATCTTAATGGAGTTGGAAAACCAAGTTAAGATTAAAGAACTAAAGTGATAAAAAATTGGTTGATTTCAACTAGAGCATAGGGTTATGATTATTAACTAATTTCATATTTATCACATAGAGTATATGAGTAATTACTAAAGGAAGAATTCAATGCATCTTTTGGCTATTTTAGTGCGATTGAGAAATCTGCTAAATTAATTAAGAGATATTAGTTCCATGGATTGTGAAAGAATTGGAGTTTACATAAGTGAGTTCATGACTTGGGAAATAATTGGATCTTTCTTAAGTTCATTCATAATGCCAAAATGATAATTAATTGAGATAATAGCGAGTCAACCATTATTGTGTATTCATGAATTTCTATCTATTTACATGTCTTTTCTCCTTATTCTCACTCCTTGATTATTCTTGTGACTTTTTTTGTGTGACTTGACTTTTCTCTAGTATATTAGTTTAGTGTTTTATTTATCTATTCTTATTTTATTGGCTAAACAATAAAAATTTGGGTAAAGTAAGGTGGAAGCCTAAGTTTTCGTGGATTCAATACTTATTATTCCATATACTATATGATGGGTATACTTGCTCGTATGTGTGGTTTTACTGATTAGAATTTTAATTAAAGCTTGATTGATAGTGAACTTTGTTAATAATATTTTCCACACTAAAAAAACAAGCATCAAAGTTAAGTAAATTTTAAATTCATAATAGAAGAATAAGTCAACAACTCTTCTCATACTCATCATATTATCCATATTCAAACTTAAATTGATAAACTTTAGAGAGGGTGAATAAGGTTTATGGCAAACAAATATGATTAAAAAATTCTTTGATGTCTTTTTGATAGAGGCCAAACAAAGCGTGAGTTCAAAAATGCAGACTTGAATGTGCTGCTAAAGAACTTTCAAAATTCCTCTAAATGATGAAAAGAAGATCTATAGTTAAGATGGATATATAAAGCAACAATAATAGTTTCACCCAACTACATAAAATTCTTTGATCAAATCAATGAATGTAAGGAGGAGTATAAAGCTCTCAAGTCGGGTGAATAGTAAAAACACAGGTATAAATAGATTAACTTTGCAGCTATAGGAGTGCAGACATGAATCTTTTGAAACACCACTAAATTGCGAGAAGATAGTTTGTTTTAAAGATGGGCAATTGAGGTATTAAAGACAAACTTTATATAGAATACAAAGGTCATTTAAAACTGATCAACAATTGTAGAGATTGAGATAATTTTTTTGATCTAATTACTAGCAAAAATGCAGTGATAAAGTGCAGATGAAATGCAAAAGAAAAGACCCATGGATTTATAGTGGTTCAATCCTCAACTGATCTACATCCACTACCTTAAGTACCCACTTAAGGATTTCAACACAATCACTAAAATATTTTTCTCAAATCAATAGTGGTAGGCTACACTAATCTTATACACGAGGATCACCAACTTGGTTTTATACCCAACCTCTACAAACACAACAATCAAAGCTTACTCTAACTGAGTTTTACACCACAACCTTGAAATATTCATCAAACAAAGCTCACCCCAACTGAATTTTACACCACAACCTTGATACAAAATAGAATGAAGAAAAGTTTACAGAAATAGCTCATAGATTTAAGCATATTGCGAACCGATGAGCACCAACACCTTTTACCTTTTGAAGCAATTTGATTTCACTTTGAAACACAATAAAAAGAAAGATTTTTGTATTCTAAAGTATAAGGATATTTCTGAAAAAGATAGCACAAAAATCATACAGAAAATCGTGTTTTGAAAGCTTTTATAGAAGTAAAAAGTAATATAACAATAGCTAGTTTCTCACAGTCATATCTTCTAGAGTTTTGGACTCAAGGATCGGATGAGGGTTCATCCAAAAGGTGAGTCCAAAATGGTACTTTTTTAGGCAGAAACATTTTGATACTATTCCAGAGTTTTGGACGAAACTTTTGGATGCAAAGTCCATCCAAACTACTCAATCCAAATATCTGAAAGCTTACTCTTTGAAGTCATTTTATTTGTGCGTTTTAAGGTAGAAATAAATTGAATTATAAGGTAAAGAGACATACGAATTTTACAAGTAATACCTTAACAATGATTTCTAATATAAAGTTCTTTCATAAGAACTTCTTAGTATGTAATCTCATAGGCTTGTCTTATACGTTATCACCCATTCTTGGATTCCTTTGTCCAAGAGTTGCTTAGCAATCTCATTTATACGCCTCGGAAGAATTGAGGTCAAACATATCCTATCACATGTAGATCACACAAGTTAGTCCTCATCAATATTTGTCATAAGTCAAAACGCAGGAGAATGCCCTTATGGCTAACAATCTCTCCCTTTTTGAGTGATGACAAATTTGATGGGATCGTGATATAAAAACAATGATATGTGCAGTACAGACATGTTAGACCAAGAGAAACAAGAACATTTTTAACAGAAAAACAATCTCTCATTATAGGACTCAAAGAGTGTTTATGAGATTAAGATAAGAAAATTTAAATATATAGTCACAAACATGGTTCAATGAGCCTATGACCCAACTAACTTTCTTATCCTCATTCCTTCCATCCAAGGACTATTTCACAAGGAAATAGCCGCAAATAGTAGTCACAAGAATAATGTATAGATATGTGCATGAGGAGGTATAGAAAATAAATTATAAGATGTAATGCTCTTCCTAAGTATGTGCATATGTGAACAAAGGATAATGAGATACTAGCCATGAAGTGTGTTTGAGAATAATATTGAATTTTCAAGATTTTAGACTTCCAAAATGTGCATCCAAAATGGAGTAAAATGAGGCAGAAGTTGTTGGGTATCTCATGCATATCATATATGGTGCAGCGAAAAAATAAAAACGAGATACCATATCAGGATCGCATACGTGTGGAAAAAAAGACATAAAGTTAACAAATGTAATAGCTTTACCTTTCTTTGTGCGTCTGAAAAATAAAATATTTCTTCTTGTCTGAGGCGCGATCCAACAATCATTTTTTATCAAACACCATGAGAGTTGAATATCCAACTACTATAATCACAGTGTGTGATTATCTCTAATAGAAATCCATACGGAGGATTACACTCAAGCATGAAGTTTTCTGTGCTAGCAGAAAAACTAAGTGGCGGCTAAGGTTCCTCTTGTTTTTCAGAAAAATGAGAGAGAGAGAGAGAGAGAAAGAGGAAAGGCTTTTCCGACTGTTGTTTTCATGTATCACCCTTACAATTAGGGTTTCATGCATATCCCTTTTATGTCACTAAAAATCACTAAAAACTGAGAATTCTAAAATAATTAAAATTCCCTAATTGTAATTGTAAACATCAAATTCTCACAATTACAATTTGGCTCATAAATTATAACTAATTATAATTTGGCCATAATAACTTTTCTTTCTCACAATTAACCCCACTATATTATCAAATAACATCTTGAATATATAATCATCTATTGTGTGTGACCTATTAGGTTTCTTAGTCAATTGGTAGTGAACATCAATTAATTCAAATGTCTTTGAGATTAATAATCCATAATTAATTAGAATTAATCATATCAATTCTAATCAGGATTGGTTTATTAATTCATCAATTAAAAAATCTATATTCTCAGATCATAAGTGGTATCTAGCAACACATTATGACCACCCAAGAGTTCAGGAAGTCAAGTGGCTTGACATGAAACATTCAATAACAAATTACAGTGTAATTAACTAATTTCACCATACAATATCTCATCCGGTTTGGAGTATGAAACTAGTGCCAACTCCCTCCAGAATGTATATTAATTCTGGCCCGAATATAATAATACTTGTACCAATAACCCACTACTCTAGATGTGTATCAATTGGAACTGTTTCCAATACACAGACGCCTTGGCCAAGGACTTCTTGAGTAGTAATTCCTATAAGTAGCCGTAAGATATTCGTCCTTACTATTAGGAGTGGTGAATCCTTTATTGACCTTCTCAACTGTTTTCGTTTACCTCACAATGTACCCAATATCTATCCCATAGGCGGCCATCGATCTGGCTCCAGAGATTGGAATTAAAGCACAATACTCAGCAAACAAAGTATATTGGAGATCTCAAGTATAAGGATACTTGCACGTTTGCTATATTAAGATTATATCGCTGGCACTAAATAGTTATCCATGTAATTATCTCATAGTTAGGTCATCCAATAAACTTATTCCATTAATAAGCATCCACGTGTTTGAAGGCATAGAAAGGGAAAAACATAGAGCACGCAGCGGAAGCGAATACAAAAAAATTGGAAAAACTGAAGAACAAGGGAACTGAATAGAGTTGGCGCCGGCTCCGGCAGCCCTAGCCGGTGCCGATTGCCCTCTGTACAGGTTCTGAGGTTTAAAATTTTTTTACCTCTTTTCCTCGTTCTAAGAGTTGGTTGGACCAGAATGTGTGCCACCAGAGTAGATACGCTGGTGGAAGCCTCTTGTGTGATTCTTGCAAGCCTCCTACTCCGTCTTTGCATGTAGGTGAATGCCAAATTCTCGATCTTCCAGTATATGGCCTGCCTAAATCCGTTTGGTGAACAACTACAAAACTAAGGAATATTTTCTGGAGAGAGAGAGAAAGAGAGAGAGATGTACTTCTTTTCACAGAGAAGAGGCAGTGAAAACCAACGATATGTCCAATCCTCTTGTTTAACCTAAATAAAACCCTATGTTAAACTAGATTGGGCCATTGGACTCTTAGTTTAACCTTTTGGACTAAATTAATTATTCTAATTTGAACCAACTTAATGGCCCAACAAATAATTAATTTTCCCAGCCCAAATAAAACCAGTCCAATAAATAAGCCTATATTAGTTTAGTCCCAGGTTAATCCCTAATTATTCAAACTGGGCCAAAGCCCTGAATAATTAATTAACCTACCAAACTAATTTAATTAATTCTCTCTCTCTGTGGACCTTTATTTTATTTTAACCCAATAATTAAATCAGTCTACTTAAATAAAAATAAATTTAATTTAATTTAAGATCAATTCCTTAGCCTGTATTTAATTAAGACTCACGGTCTATACTGGGGACCAAAAGATACACCCCTTGGCTACTAAAATGGCTAAAATACCCTTGCCATATAAATAGCTGTATTTTACATTTTAAATATTTTCTAATATTACCATAAGAAAATATTGACCCCAAGGATAATACTGCGTTAGCAAAGTCTCCGACCTACAGGTGTAATGACTAAAATACCCCTCTATATATCGCCGTACATTTAGAGAGGAAGAAGTGTACTAACACTTCTCTAAATGACATCTACCATCCTTAGGCTTCTAGTCCAATGATCCACGACTTCCTGGATTGTTTCCGCTTTCCAAGAGAACTACCCTAAAACAAACATTCAAGTCATGTTTCCCAGGGCCTTGAATATTTAGATCATTCAGACAACCACAGGGGGCGACATAGTATAGAAACTATCTTGTACAAGTCTATCTTAACTAACTAGTCACATATACCCAACATGCAAGTATATTGGCCTTCTGATAAAACCTCAACTATAGCATATTAAAGTACATACTTCCAGCTTCGTCAGACCACCAACTCATACTCAAGTCGTAGAGTACTAGTCCACGCTGTAGCAGTAGTAGTCTAGGTTTTTACCATATAGTACTTTTAGAAACCACTACTATAGGTCCTATTCTACGTATTCGAAATACGCTTATGTCATGAAGTGAGTGGACTACTCACTGGCTAAAGGTAAGCCATTCCCCATTTGAAATTTATAACATAATAACCTAAACATGATGAGATTCCCATCCTCATCAATCGGTTAAGAACGAATGTATATGTGTTAAGTAACCCGTAATCCATACCTTACTGTGAAAGACCTCCATTCACATGGACCACTTACTTAAACACAATGGGTTTTTTCAAACGTAATTGTGCACAAATAAAATATAAATTCACAAATAATTTCTGAAAATAAATTCTTTTATTAAAACATTTGATATTTATATCAGAAACCTAGTCTAAAAGGGCATATTTCCCAACAATCTCTCACTTGCACTCTAAGACTAGTAAGTCCATAGGTGCCTACCCCTATGGCGTCTAAGTGTCTCTTGAAGACTCTCTCAACCAAAGGCTTGGTGAATGGATCAGCTAGATTGTTCTCGGAGGCAATCTGTTCTATCACGACTTCCCATCTCTGGATGAAATTCCGGATCGGGTGGTACTTCCTCTCGATGTGCTTCCCCTTCTTGTGGTTCTTGGGTTCTTTAGATTGTGATACTGCTTTAGTGTTATCACAATACATTACAATCGGCCTGTCAATGTGTGGCACGACTCGAAGTTCTGAAAGGAACTTCTGGAGCCAAACTGCTTCCTTGGATGCCTCCGAAGCTGCCACATACTCAGCTACCATGGTCGAGTCAGCAATGCAAGATTGCTTGATACTCCTCTATGAAATTGTTGGGTATCTCTCGCGTATCATATACGGCGTAGCAGAAGAATAAAACGAGATACCATCCCAGGATCCGCATATGTGTGGAAAACAAGACATATATAGAGAACAAAGATAACAGCTTTTACCTTTCTTTGTTTGTGTGGAAAACAAAAACTTTCCTTCTTTAAGTATGATAATTGTGGTGTGATCCAACAATCCTCTTGAAGAATCACTATGAGAGTTGAATGTCCAGCCACTATAATCACAGTGTGTGATTATCTCTAACAGAAATCCACACGGAGGATCACACTCAAGCACCAAGATTTTCTGTGCTAGAAGAAAACAACAATGGTGACTGGGGTTTTTCTTCTTTGTTCTTCTTGTTTAGCAAAACCAGAGAAAGAAGAAGAAGAAGAAGAAGAAGAAGAAGAAGAAGAAGAAGAAGAAGAAGAAGAAGAAGAAGAGTCTTGGTGTTCTCTTGGAGAGACTTACCCGAGGGAGAGAGAGAAAAGAACATCATATGTAAGAAGGCTTATTGTGTCCCTTGGTTTTTATGTTTTGTTTTTCTTGTGTGACCCTTGAAGTCACCCGAAAATCTCAACAAAAAAATCACATTTGAGAATTCTAAACAATTAGAATTCTCTAATTTGTAATTGGAACCCCTCAAGTTCACAGAATTATAAATTGGCCCATAAATTATTACTAATTATAATTTAGTCACATTAACTTTTCTTTCTCGCAATAAACCCCATTATGTTATCAAATAACATTTTGAGTATATATTTCTCTATTGTGTGTGACCTATTAGGTTTCCCGGTCAATTGGAAGCGAACATGAATTAATCCAAACGTCTTTGAGATTAATAACCCTTTATTAATTAGAATTAATCATATTGATTCTAATCAGGATTAGTTTATTAATTCATCAATTAATAAACCCATATTCTCAGATCATGAGCGATATCTAGCAACACATCATGACCATCCAAGAGTCCAAGAAGTCAAGTGGCTTGATATGAACCTTTTAATAACAAACTACAGTGCAATTAACTTATTTCACCATACAATATCTCATTCGGTTTGGAGTACGGAATTAGTGCCAACTCCCTTCAGAATTAATTGTGGCCCGAATACAATAGTACTTGTACCAGGAACCCACTACTCTAGATGTGTATCAATTGAAACTATTTTTAATACACAATCGCATTGGCCAAGGACTTCTCGAGTAATAATTCCTACAAGTGGCCGTGAGATATTCGCCCCTCCTATTAGGAGTGGTGAATCATTTATTGACCCTCTTAACTACTTTTGTTTACCTCACAATGTACCGAATATCCATCCTATAGGCGGCCATCAATCGAGCTTCAGAGATTGAAATCAAAGCACAATACTCAGCAAACAAAGTACCTTGGAGATCTCAAGTCTAAGGATATTTGCTCGTTTACTATATCGAGATTATATTACTGGTACTAAATAGCTATCCATGTGATTATCTCATAGCTAGGCCATCCAATGAACTTGTTCTATTAACAAGCATCCACGTGTTAACTTTGAGTATCTCAATACTCACGGATATGAAAACTACCGCCTGATCAAATTAGGAAGTCTAACACATGCTAGTCTTAATGTATTAATGATGTCCTATCTCATTAATACTACGATTAGGGAATATTTAACTACTAACACTATACAGTGCAGTAGGAATCTCATATCATGATCTCTATCATGATTTCCTTAACACAGTATTGTACTAGGGACTTTATCTCACAGTTATTTTACACAAAAGTAAATGAAAGAAACTACAAGATAAATAATGCCTTTTATTAAAATAAAATGTGTTATATATAAGTTATAAGTGATTGCCTCTAGGGCATAGCACTAACAGAAATGGCTCCTCCAGACAAGGTGAAGACATATCCACTAGTGGATTTTCTCTCATCCTTATCTGTCTGAAAGTCTGAGTCTGTGTATCCTGTAGGGACCAAGTCATTAGCCCTATAAACCAGCATATAATCTCGCGTTCCCTTGAGGTATTTGAGAATATGCTTTATAGCTTTCCAATGAACCTCCTCAGGGTTTGACTGATATCTGCTAACCAGGCCTATGGCAAAGCAGATATCTGGCCTAGTACACAGCATGGCGTATATGAGACTTTCCATAGTCGAAGCGTAGGGAATCCTATTCATTCTGTCCTTTTCTTCTTGAGACTTAGGACAGTCCCTTGAAGAAAAAGACAACCCATGTCTGCAAGGGATTAGAGCTTCCTTGCATGAGTCCATACTGTACTTGGCCAGTATCTTGTCAATGTATGCCGCTTAGAATAATCCTAACATTCTCTACTTCCTATTTCTAAGAAGTCTAATCCCAAGAATGTAGCTGGCTTCTCCTAAGTCATTAATACTAAATTGACTAGATAGCCAAACTTTTGTAGATGACAATGACCCTACATCATTTCTAATGAGTCGAATGTCATCCACATACAAAATAAGAAAAACTACATGAATGACTTCAAGTTTCCTGTATATGCATGATTCATCCTCGTTTTGAATAAAATTATAAGACTTTACAGTCTCGTCAAAATGAATGTTCCATGCTCTCGATGCCTGCTTAAGTCCATAAATGGACTTCTTAAACTTGCAAACCATATGTTCTTGGCCTTCAGCAATAAAGCCTTCCGGTTGGGACATATAGATGTCTTCGCTAAGATGGCCATATAAAAATGTCGTCTTGATATTCATTTGCCATATCTCGTAGTCATAATGACATGCGATGGCAAGGAGGATATGGATGGATTTAAGCATGGAGACCGGGGAAAAAGTTTCCTCATAATTGATTCCCTCTTTCTGAGTGTACCCTTTCGCCATAAGCCTAGCTTTGAAGGTTTTCACCTTCCCATCTACTCTCCTCTTTCTCTTGTATACCCACTTACACCCAATGGGTTTTATCCCTTCAGGTGAAGCTACAAGATCCCAAACCTGATTGAGGCACATAGACTCAATCTCGGCTTTCATTGCTTCATGCCATAGATTTGCATCGGCATCAGCAATAGCCTCCTCGTATCTAGTGGGGTCTTATTCCTGATGGTCAGAGACTAGCTCGAAAGCTTCTCCTGTCCATCTCTCCGGAACCCTAGACATTCTCCCACTACGACGAGGCTCTATTTATGTAGGCTCTTGAGGCTGTGCCTCTTTTTGTTCCACAATTGGGTCATAAAAAGTTGATTCCGAAGATAACTTCTCCTCAAGTTCTAACCTAGTTGAACCTTTCGTGGAAGTACTCTGATCATTCTCTAAGTATCTAGCATTGGTACTAACCAGTACTTTCTGCTCCTTAGGATAATAAAAGTAACCACCATTTGTCCCTTTTGGATACCCAACAAAATAGTATAATTCTGACATTGGTTCCAACTTGTCTCCCTTGACCAGTACATAAGTTGGACAACTCCATATCCTAAGATGATTCAAACTTGGTTTACACCCAGTCCACATCTCATAGGGAGTCCTAGGTATTTACTTGGAAGGCACCAAGTTCAGAATGTATGCCGCTGTTTCCAGGGCATATACCCAAAAAGACACCGGAAGAGTAACATGAGACATCATGCTTCGGACTATTTCCATTAATGTCCTGTTCCTTCTTTCAGCTACTCCGTTCTGCTGGGGTGTCCCCGGCGCAGAGAGTTGGGATACTATCCCATGATGTACCATGTAGTCCTTGAAATCACCAACGAGGTACTCTCCACTATAATCCGATCGTAAGGTTTTGATCAATTTACCTGTCCGCCGCTCCACTCCAACCTTAAACTCTTTGAACTTGTCAAAAGAGTCAGACTTGCGCCTCATCAGGTAAATGTAACCAAACCTTGTACAATTATTCGTGAAAGTGATGAAGTACTTAAAACCCCCTCTAGCTGGTGTAGACAAGGGACCACACACATTAGTGTGAATAAGACTCAATACCTCCTTGGCTTTATTCGCTTTAGGGGTAAATGATCTTTTGGTCATCTTTTCTATTAGGCAGAATTCACACTGAGGCCAATTTTCCAATCTCAATGAGTCTAAGGGCCCATCATGGATAAATCTCTGAATCCTGGTTCAGTTGATATGACTCAACCTTAGATGCCAAAGATAAGAGTCATTGACATTGGTTTTTCTCTTCTTTGTTAAAGATTCAGATTGAGCGTTATTTAATTGATTGTTAATAAGGTTTAAGAAAAATAAATTTCCATACATGTGTTCAGTACATAAAATTTCTTCATCTCTACTGATAGAAATACCAGAATAGAAAGATACAGAATATTTTTAATTTATTAGTTTTGCAACCAAAATCAAATTCTGTCGAAATTCAGGTACATATAAAATATCTTTTAAAACCACTATTCTATTATAATAAAAAATAAGATCCAGCTATTTCACTGCAAGCGCCCAAACTTGTGCTCCATTGCCAACATGTAGTCCATGTTCACCCTTCTGGAGTCTTCTAATATTTCTAAATTCCTACAAGGAGTTACAGAAGTGATCAGTGGCTCCTGAATCAACAATCCAAGTGGAAGTTGATCCAACCATTGATATAGACTCTAGATAGAAAACATTATCTGTGGGGTTTTTCTTGGCTTGAAGATCCGGACACTCCTTTTTCCAGTGTCCCTTCAGTCCACATTTGAAATACTTGCTGTAGCAGTAGTATTCTAGGTTTCTACCATATAGTACTTTTAAAAACTACTACTATAGGTCCTGTTCTACGTATTCGAAATACGCTTATGTCATGAAGTGAGTGGATTACTTACTGGCTAAAGGTAAGCCATTCCTCATTTAAAATTCATAACATAGTAACCTAAACATGATAAGATTCCCATTCTCATCAATCGGTTAAGAACGAACATTTATCCGTTAAGTAACCCGTGATCCATACCTTACTGTGAAAGACCTCTATTCATATGGACCACTTACTGAAACATAATGGGTTTTTTTCAAACGTAATTGTGCACAAATAAAATGTAAATTCACAAACAATTTCTGAAAACAAATTCTTTTATTAAAACATTCGATATTTATATCAGAAACCTAGTATAAGAGGGCATATTTCCCAACAGTATTAACTTTAAGTATCTCAATACTCACGATATGAGAAACACCACTTGATCAAATCAGAATGTTTAACACATGCTAGTCTTAACGCATTAATGATGTCATATCTCTTTAATACTACGACGAGTGACTATTTAAGTACTAACACTATACAATGTAGTAAGAATTTCATATTATGATCTTTATCATGATTTTCTTAACACAGTATTGTACTAGGGACTTTATCTAACAGTTATATTACACAAAAGTAATCAAAAGAAATTGTAAGTAAATAATGTCTATTATTAAAATAAAATATGTCATATACAACGTACAAGTGATTACCTCTAAGGCATAACACTAACAGAAGCTAGCCTTTTGAAAAGTCATTTTTAGATTGCTATTTTGGATTGCAGAAATATAGGTCCAAAACCCCCCTGTGTATGTGCAGGTAAGAACGAATTTTCACAAAGATAGATCAGAGGTTTTTAACCAAACCCAGTTTTCTCAAGGTATTTCAAACACAAGGAATTTTCTGTGCAACCCCAACAAAAAGGTTTTCATAAGCATAAATATCCTCATCATCTGAATATTTTGGGCATAATACGCATCACAGCCATTTTTGTAATCGTGTGATAGTGCTGAGTGAAATAAGGCATATTTCAAGTTCTCAATCCATATTCAAAAGGGTGGGGGGGGGAATGAGAGAGATATCATTCAACTGAATCACAGCAGAATGCACACCAAATTCATGAGCACAGTATTCTCCATAACCACAATTCAATTTCCTCTGTCCATAGAATCACTTCAACGTTTTTTAAAAAGTTATATCAAATTCACTTAAATAGATATCCAAAACTCTCAAAAATAGTTTTCCAGATTTAATAGACAAAAGACATTCAAAACCAGTCCCATCATAATTTATCAACATAAACCTATTATGATAGTCATAGAATTTTCTCATCACACAATTTAAACAGCAGCTATGTTGTTCTCAAAACAATTCATAGAATAGTTTCTTCTTTACTAAATGCATAATAGTCATCAAAGCCACAATCATAGTCATTATTAAGTCACAAATTACATTTCAAGTTCACAATCCATATTTATAAAGGCAAAAACCAGTAAGAGAGATATCATGATATAAATCCAAATTTGCATAACATAATGTTTGATCAACCCAAATCCAAACAATGTATGTCACAGAATCACGAGCTCCTTAAGAAACTACAATCTCTATAACCACAAGCCAAATTCAGTCACAGCCCAAATCATCCAAATTTAGCACAAAACTACAACAAATTCAGCTCCTAATCATATAATCACAATCCATATTTATTTCTCCCCTATTGTCATCAATAAAAAATAACAATAAGCAGCAAATATGTAATCAATAGTGAATTTGCAATAATATCAGGAGAATGCCTAGAACAAGGACAACAATACATAATAAGCAACATTAACAATAATAATAAGTAGTAGGAAACTAGGAGTAATATCAGTTAAAGTCCAAAATAAAGGTGTTTAAGAAAATATAGCGCAGAGGGCATGAAATTTGGCAGAATAAACTTGTGTCATCAGAATAAAAGTTGACAGAAGAGGTCATCAGTCATTGGTCGTCATGTCCCACATCTCATGGAATGAGGATAATCGCAAGCTTAGCACTGGCACCCTTCTTCGAATGTTGTCTAGCAATTTTGCTGGACTTTCGTTTTACCACGACATACTTCTGCCTTCGGTAAGATGAGTTGCCAGTTTGTCTTACTTGGGAACTTCCTTGTCAACAGTGGATGCAACAGTTGTGGGTTTTTTGTTATGCAGAGATAAGACATTAGCAATATCAGTCTCTTTCTCGTTCTCTTTCTTAGTCGCTTTCTCTAGCTGAACATCAGTTTCTTCTCGTGTTGAAGGAATAATAGGTTAAAGCTCTGGCACAAGTGGTGGAACTTGTTCAGTTAAATTGCCTACAGCTTCATATTGCTTTCCTTCCATATTTGTTAGTCTATTTCCTAAATTTTTCAGTTCATATTTAACTTCTACACTCAGACTATCTAGCTTGGTGGATAGCAGATATATAGCATCCAAAATACTTTGAGTTATTCTGCTTTCGTAAATTTTCTGCTTCCTGCTACTTGATGTTTCCCATTAAATTTCAGCCTCAACTTTTCTTTTTGTTCATCCTAATGTAGCATTCTTTGGCCTTCACTAATTTTCTTCCTCTTTTTTAGTGGCCTCTCTAAGTAATATCCATTGATTCTCCGCTTGAATGGATCCCATTTTCTCCAATGAATCTCTACTGTAGATGTTTACCTTACAATGCACAGAGGTAACCACACTCAAATTAATATTGAAGTATTTGAATAGCTTGGTGAGAAGATTTCCAAAAAAATAATGCTTTGTTTGATGTGTTCCGGGATTGAGTCATCAATTTCACAACCAGAAATCTAAAGCCAATTTATTCTCCTTCTGACAGAGCAACATCAACACCATATGCAGAAAACTTACATGATGTCTTGTGGTAAAAAACTAGGTATCACCATGGTCGAGACCATGTGATGTAGCAATCTCCCCATTCCATTTAACCATTTGGCATTTCAATCACTTGAATTTCTAAAGCTCTTTCCACTAGTAAATAGCCTCTCAAATCAACTCATTTCAAATAGGTCAGAATTTTCAAGTAGTTTGTTCATTTCAAATAAAAAATTGTGCTTCACTAACTTTGACATCGAAGATTCTATTTAGTAGTTGGTGGACAAATGCAAAGCTCACTCCTCCAGTCTGAGAGGTATACTAGTGAACTATAAATTCGTTCCCTGTCTCCTCATATCTCAAATTCCCATAGAAATCCCAAACTAGTGTAGAGTATAATTTCATATTCATAGATAAAAGAGATTCTCAATAGAATAATTCAACCAAACTCAGAATGTTTGCATAATTTAGAAATACTTCAGAATCAACCCGATAACCTACAATGATGGTTCTATTTCTAGATACCCAATCGTTATACTCACTTTTTAAGTTGAGGATTTGAGGTACTTGTGAGTCCGAGCTTTTTCTTTTCTGTAAGTTGTTTTGATAATGTAGTTTGAGGAGTTGGTTCATCAATTGCAGCTTCCTTGTTCTTTTTCTTTGTAGATATTGGAGTAACGACAATCGATTTTCATGCCACTGCCTTCTTCTTGGTTTCCTTCGCTTTTAGCTCAATTCCTTTATTGGGTTTCGGAGATTTAGCCATAGTGAATAGGATTGAAGATTTGATTTTTCTGGTTTTTGTCTAGAGAGAGCGAAATCCAAAGGAAAGAGAAAGGTGCTGAGAAAATGACAATTTTTTATTTTTGAAAGGAGAAGAAGATTCAAACAGATTTGAATTCTTTTGGGGGTTTACAAGGTATTGAACCGTTATAAGTACAATTTAGTATATTTGAGAAAGATGATTTTTGAAAATAAGTAAGATATTCTGATAAGAAGAGAAAGAGTGTTGCGGCTGAATAAAAAAGGTGCGAATATTTAGAGTTTAAAAGATTTGAACATTTGGATACAGATTGTCCATCCGATTTCCCTGTCCAAAATATTTGTCACACGTAACCAAAAAATATTGTGACTTTTCACTTAAAATACAGTTCAAGTACGACATCCAATATCTCCATCGAAAATCAGAAGATCTTCAGGAATTCTATAAGAATAAACAACTAATCTCTAGCAAAATCGTTAGTCACATAATTTGGTAATTCCCAAATCTCTCTTCAGATGATCGAATCGTTCTTCAGCCAGTGGTTTATGAATATATCAATTTCTTTTGCTTCTTTCATTCCAAACTCTTGATGCATTATCTTGGTAAATTTCTTGCATAGGAAATCATTAGTAGCTCCAAGGATAATATCATCAACATAGATTTTAACAATAAGAAGGCCTTCAAAATTTTTAGATTTAAAGAACAAAGTGGTAACAATCAATCCTCTTGAAAAACCTTTTGAAAGTAAAAATCTACTAATTTTTATATACCAAGCACGAGAAGTTTGTTTTGAACCATAAAGAGTTTTAAAAGGTTTAAAGACATGATTTGAAAAATATTCATGAATAAAACTAGGAGGTTACTCAATATATACGTTTTCTTCAATAAAATCATTTAAAAAAAAGCACTTTTAATATCCATTTTGCTAAAACACGAAACCTTTGAAGGATGTGCAAGCAAACAACATTCTAATAGATTCTAATCGAGTAATGGGAGTAAAAGTTTTATCACAATCAATGCACTCTTCTTGATTGAATCCTTGGGTAATTGATCTGGCTTTATTTCTAATAACAATGACATGTTCATCAAGTTTGTTTTTGAAAACCCACTTGTTACTAATTACGGGATGGTCAAATGGACTAAGAACAAGCTTCCAAACTTGATTTTTTTAAATTAGTTCAGCTCTTCTTGCATAGCCATAATCCAAAAATTTATCATGTAAGGCTGCATCAATACAATTAGGTTCAGTGCTAAAAAGTAGAACAAAAATTATCAACAAATTACCGTCTAGTTTTTACTTCGCAGCTAGGATCACCAATGATCAGCTCTTTTGGATAGACAGTTTTGTACTTCTAAACTTTTGACAGATTCTGATCAGTGTATTCAATACTTCTTTACTTGCTATCTTCAACTTGTTGTTCCTCTAGTACTTCTTCTTTGGTATGGTTATCAAATGATGGAGCTTTATGATATTCAATGCCATTTTCCTTTGAGTTACCTACATCATCGTCATCTTTTTGAACAAAAGATAAGGTCCAAGTGAATTTTGAAAAATCATCTACTAATACATAAGTATACCTCCTATCATCTAGGCTAGTGGTCCTCATTGGTTCAAACAAACGCATATGTATTAGCTCAAGAGGTTTTGAGTTTGAAATTATTTTCTTGGATTTGAAATATGTCTAAATTTGTTTTCCAAATTAGCAAGTACCACACAATTAGTTTTTTGTCAAATATCATATTGGGCAGTCCTTTCTCAAGCTCTTTTAAGGACATTCTATTTAATAAAGCAATAGAGATATGGCCTAACCTTCTATGCTAAAGGTAGCCATCAATATAATATATGAAAAAGCATTTTTCTTCATCAGTAGTAGGATCATTAAGATATAATACATAGACATTACCAATACGGTTCGCAACAAAAATGATTTCATCACAAGAATTATCAATGATAGTGCATGAATCTTTTTTTAAAATAACCTTGCAGCTATTGTCACATAAATTATTTACACTAAGAAAGTTGTACTTCAATTCATCAATTAATAATACTTGCTGATAATGATGGAGGATCCCTTACCAACATTACCTATACAGAGTATTTTTCCTTTTTCTTATCTCCAAATATGACACATTCATCTTTTGCAGCTTGAATGTTATCCGTTAGTGCTATATTTTCCATTATGTGTCTTGAGCATCCACTATCTAAGAATCACTTTGTGGAGCTCAGTTCTTTGAAGTTGATGTACCTATTCATGAGATGGAAGAATGGCTTTTGGTACCCATATTTTTTGGGATCCATAGGGGTTAGTAATAGTTCCTCTAATTTTTCAAACTGTTTTTGTACCGGATTCCACTTTCTTCTTAACATGATACCTAGATACTTTGTATCCAGATTTTTCACAATATGTGCAATAATTGTGTGTCATATATGGTGAAGCAACTTTTACAAAGTGAGATTTATAATTTCCAGCTTTGATCTCATGCCTATACCCTAGACCATTTCGGTTTCCAGCTATGTGTTTTGCACCAAGCAATTTTTCCAAATTATTTTTGTCATTTATAAACTTTTCAACGCATGTAGTGAGATTATCAACTCTATTTTTCATATCATCAAAATTGCAAACCATAATTTCAAGAGAATGAATTTTATCCTATAAGAATTTATTTTCTAGAGACACATGATGCAAGGAAGTAATGATAATATCATTTTTCAATATTTGCACATATATGTGACTCAAGTGAGACTTTTTTCTCATCCAATAGCTTTGCATTCTCATCTAACAAACAATTAATTTTTATTTTTATTTCTTTATTTTTCCTAGACAGCCTTTTTAGTTCATGAAACATGTCAAATAGCAATTCATTAGAATTATCATGCTTTTCACAATCATAATCATGCAAATCGGTTATCAAATCTGGAGAAGTAGAATTTATCTTATTCTCCATAGCTATGAAGCAAATGTTTTCTTTACCCTTATCGGATCCATCACTCTCTTCAGTCTTGGATTCTTCTTAGTCTCAAGTCCCAATCAGTCCTTTTCTTTTCTTCTTATTATGTTTGGCTTCTCTTTCTTTAAATATTAAGCAATTAGAAATAAAATACTTCATACTCTTACATTTATAGCATTGAGGTTTGAAGGACGAAGTTTGTCATTTCTTTTTGACAAACTTCTTTCCTTTGCTGAAGTTGCCTTTTTTGAACATTTTTTTTTTGAATTTTCCAGCTAACATAGTCAATTCTTCATTGTCCAGATTGGTACCACAGTCACTTTCAGATTGTTCACTGATAGTTTTATTGTTTCCAGCAATTAAGGTCGTTCCTTTTCTGCCATCATCATCAAGTTCTTGAAACTTTTTAAGTTTCATTTTGTGGGTCAAGAGAGAACCAATTAGCTCTTCAGAGGGTAAGCTGTTCAGATTTTTTGATTCCTCTATAGCCAAGGTTTTTAGCAGCCAACTCTTTAGCAGAGCATCAAGCAATTTTTTGTTTTATTCTCTAAGGGAATAAGCTTTCCCATACACTTTTAACCATTCATAATATTTGTAAATCGAGTGAACATATTGGTTATGTTCTCACATGGCTTCATAGAGAACACTTCATAATCTCGGACTGACATTCCCAACTTTGATTCTTTTACTTGATTTGTCCTCTTATGGGTGACCTCAAGTAGTCTCCATATTTTGTGAGCTGAATTACAACTACTAACCTAGATGTATTCATTAGCATCAAGAGCACAACACAATATGTTCATTGCCTGAAAGTTCAGAGTCATTTTCGTAATGTCCTCATTATCATAATTATCACTCTATTTTGGTACTTTTCTGCCATCAACAAATTTTAACGGAACAAATAGACCATTTTCAATCAGATTCCATAGCTTCAAATTTATTGAGCAAACATAAATCTTTATCTTGCTTTTTTAGAATATATAATTGCTTCCATTGAATAGATGAGGTCTATTTGTAGAAAATCTTTCAACATAAGGAAGAACAGCTGTGTTTGTCATATGGATCTTTGCAGCAAGGCTGTTAAGCTAAAGATAATGTAGATCAATGCTTTGATATCAATTGATAAACCTTAGAGGGAGTGAATAAGATTTATGGCATATAAATGCGATTAAAAAAAATTGATATTTTTTTTATAAAGGCCGAACAAAGTGTGAGTTCAAAAATACAGTCTTGAATATGCTGCTAAAGAACTTTCAAAACTCCTCTAAATGATGAAAAGAAGATCTATAGTTAAGATGAGTAGATAAAGTAATAATAACAGTTTCACCCAACTATATAAAAGTCTTTGATAAAATCAATGAATGCAAGGAGGACTTAAGTTGGGTAAACAATAAAAACGTAGGTATAAACAAATCAGCTTTGCAACTGTAGGAGTATAGACATGAATCTTTTGAAATAGCACTAAATAGGCAGTTAAGGCATTAAAGACAAACTTTCTATAGAACACAAAGGTCGTTTAAAACTGATCAACAATTGCAGAGATTGAGATAAAGTTCTTTGATCTAATGACCAACAAAAATGCAGTGATAAAGTGCAGATGAAATGCAAAAGAAAAGACCCAAGGATTTATAGTAGTTTGATCTTCAACTAATCTACATCCACTACCTTAAGTAACTACTTAAGGATTTCAACACAATCACTAAAACTTTTTTCCCAAATCAATAGTGGTAGGCTACACCAATCTTACACAAAAGGATCACCAACTTGGTTTTACAGCCAACCTCTACAAACATAACAATCAAGACTTATCCTAACTGAGTTTTACACCACAACTTTGATACATTCACCAAACAAGGCTCATCCCAATTGAGTTTTATACCACAACTTTGATACAAGATAGAATGAAGGAAAGTTGGCAAAAATAGCTCACAGTTGAGCAAATTGCGAACAGGTAAGCACCAACACCTTTTACATTTTGAAGCAATTTGATTTCACTTTGAAGTACAATGAAAATGAAGATTTTTGTATTCTAAAGTGTTAGGATGTTTTTGAGAAAGATAGCACAAAAATCTTACAGAAAATCGTGTTTTGAAAGCTTTTATAAAAGCAAAAAGTAAGACAGCAACGACCATTAACGGCTATTTTCTCGTTATCAGATTTTTTAGAATTTTGGACTGAAGGATCGGACGAAGGTGCATCCAAAAGGTGAGTCTAAAATGGAACTTTTTTAGGCAGAAACATTTTGATACTATTTTAGAGTTTTGGACGAAGCTTTTGGATGCAGAGTCCATCCAAACTACTCAATTCAAACATCAAAAAGCTTACTCTTTGAAATCATTTTATTTGTGTGCTTCAAGGTAGAAATAAATTGAATTATAAAGTAAAGAGACATAAGAATTTTACAAATAATACCTTAACATTGATTCCTAGTCTAAAGTTCTTTCACAAAGACTTCTTGGTATGTAATCTCTTTGGCTTGTTTTATACTTGATCACCCATTCTTGGATTCCATTATTCAAGAGTTGCTTAGCAATCTCATTTGTATGTCTTGGAAGAATTGGGGTCAAATATGTCCTGTCACATATAGATCACATAAGTTAGTCATCATCAATGTTTATCATAAGTCAAAATATAAGAGAATGCCCTTAAGGCTAACATAAAGAATAAAACAAAATTCAAATACCAAATATAACTAAGGTTAACTTAAATTTTCAAGACTTAGCAAAATTCAACCATAATGAATGACAAATCTATATCTAATGTTAAAAAGAAAATCATAACTTCATTATAAACAAATAAACTCAGTTTAAATCCACAATTTTCTAATTTTTAATTTATCAAAATTTCTAAGGAAATTGCAACAAAATTGTTGTTCAAATTTGAAATTTTTTCCAAAGTAGTTCAATACCAAGAAAACACCAAGATGATTGATAAAAACTTGGATAAAGAATATCACCAAACTACTCCCCCACTCTTAAACTGGACAATGTCCTCATTGGCAAAAAATAAACATAAGAAAGCATCTCTAAAGGGACCAAAAATAATAAAGGAGGTAGAAAATTAAGCAATACTCCCTAAGTGCAGTGATGCTCCAATAAATAGTAAAACTTGGAGAAGAATAGAAGATTTTTTTCAAGAAGATTTTTTTCAAACCTACAAAAGAAACCCCAAATAAAAGCATAAGAAAAGTAATAACAAAATAAAGACAAACCTAAATAAAAGAAAAAAAACTAAAGAAAAAAACTAATAAAAATCCTAACAAACTAATTAAAAACACAATTCACTCTCCCACACTTAAGATGGAAAGTATTTTTCTCATTTGGGAAAAATAACATCTAACAACTCTAAATACAAAACAAAGATACAAACTATTTTAACTCATCATGCTTCCTCATCAAACCTTTATAAAAGAAATTAATGCTCATTGAAAAAGATAGGCATGATGAAAGTAGAAATAAGAGAGGGTTTTGAAAAATAGAGGGTTCATGAAAATATTAGTTTCAATAAATGTAAATGCATGACCCCTCTTTCGTAGCACCTTTTTAGACATACAAATCAAATTCTCAATACAAAGATGTAAATTATGTCTAAAAAGTGTATAAATATTAAAATCACCACTTATCCCTTCAAAAGATTTTTCATAATTAAAATTCTCCTTTAGACTTAATAATGTACATTTTAAAGATGGAATCAATAAATCCTTACTTTTCAAATTATGGTCTACAAAAACTAAGTTACCTCACTTTAAATGGGGTAAAGGGTAGAAATTACCACAATCCTCCAAGAACTTTTTAAGATGCAGCGTTGAAAGATCCAACTCCTTAAGGCATGGTAAACTCAACACATCATCAATGGCATCATTAGGCTCCGTGAGTGGAGAGGTACCTATAAATTCATGTGACAAAGAAAAATTAGAAATATGAGAGCATAAAATAGAAGCAGAATTTTTTTCCATCACATTGTGCAATTGTTCCTCATACCTTCTCTCCTCTCCCTCTCATTGGGGGTCCTCTTGTTCAAGTGTATGGGCCCTTATGGCATCTTCAACAACTTGGTTAGTTGTGTTCTTTAGTTAACTTAATCGTTGGGAAACTTTATCGTGCCACTTTATGGATGAATTTGTATTGACAATAAAAGAATTTGTTGATGCTTCTAATGATGTCTTACTAAAATTATCAATACGCACTTAAAACATTGTGATGTGTCCGGACTTGGGTATAAAAATTATATAAAAATAAGTACATTCCCAATCAATTTTAAATTAAAACGTTAACCCAAATTCACACATATGAGCAAGCGTACTCATCATTAACCGAGCATAGGGTTCAAATGAGTGTCGATCTTCAAGGAACAAGTAGACATTAATCCCCTTTCTTTTATTGTTTAACCGACTCGATAAAGTGAAAAAGAAATAAAATAAAACAAAAGAAAAATAAAAGTAGAAATATATACATGTCATGGATGGAGAAGTATGTAACTCAAACAATTGTTTAGACAAACATGATCTTAAAATACCCAACCATTATCATAACTAATCATTCTCTTGGCACCATGAAGGATTAAGATAAATTAGCATCACTTGGTCTATCTCAATTAATTACTGCCTTCTAGACAAATTAGCATCACTTGGTCTGTCTCAACTAATTCATCCAAAAGATGCATTAAACACAATCATTGATTAAATTTCCTTTGTCTGGCAAATTTAAAACATGAAATTAATCAATGAATCCTTGGTCTGGCAAACATCAATTAACCTTTAATTCCTCAATCATCAGTAATTAACCTCTTTGGTCTAACAAGTTAACAGCTAATAAATATGAAATTAATCAATTGCAACCACCATCAACCTCTTTGGTTTAGCAAGTTAATGAAAAGAAATAACTAATTAATCTCGTAATATGCCCAAGTAATTAATTACCAAGAAGAATAATCAATTAATCAAAAGATCAAATAACTCTAAGAATCATAAATATCTAAAACAATATCGAATTATAATAAAACAATTAACATATCATTATTCAAGAAAAAAGAAAACAAAGTAAAAGAAAGCACTCATAGACAAGCCTCTTTCTTCTTCCTTTGAAGACCTTCTTGCACAACCCTCCTTGAATTGAAGAATTCCTCCTTTGATTGAGCGATTTTCTATGATGATCAATGAATTTTCTCTTTTTTCCTTGTGTTTTTCATCTATTTATAGGCTTGAGAAGTGCCTAAACTAGTACGTACAATGTTCTTGGCCGAGTAGAAGTTGGAAGATACTAAAACTCCACAGATTACTAAAAACCGCGTAGAAAAATCAAAGCACTGCCTTAACTTTAGGGCACAGCCGGCGCCGCCTTGGCTCTCGGAGCCGGCGCCGGTTATGTTTTGGTTCTCTATTTGTTCGCCGATTTTTTTCCGAATTTCACATAATGTATTCCATACTGCAGCCAGCGCCGCCTTAGCTCTTCAGAGCTGGCGCCGGTTCCACTCTGTTTTGGCAATTTTTTGTCGCTCCAAAGTTCGTGTAATCCAGTGCATGGCCGGTGCCGGTTCTAAGGCCCTAGCCGGCGCCGTCTTTCCTTTTGCGACGTTTTTGTTTCGTTTTACTCTCAAAATCTGTAGTAATGAATAAAATACTTTTCTAAGGATAAAATCTCAAATATGAAGGAATATGATTAGTTATTGAACAAAATGTCTCACAAAAGAACCTCAAATAACTAGAAAAAATATGACTAATTTAACCCCTATCATATTCCCCCACACTTAACTCTTTACTTGTCCTCAAGCAAAGTATCAAGAACAAGTAGGAAAACACAAGGTTTCATTAATTACTCAATCAATTTCAAACCAATATCCTTAAGGCTTTCTTCATTCAAGAACATAAAACACATGCTACTACATCTTTCACAACAAATGCAAGACTTGTGTAAGTGATAAATGACTTAGTAGAACCATCTCAATACTTCACAATATTCTCAAACCATTAGAAAGAATGTAGTTTAAAAATAATATGCATTCCATAAGCTTACTTTTCATACACTTTCTCCACTAATCCGAGACAGATCATAATTCTGCTTAGATCAAGTAGGACTTTTAAGCTTATAATGTAAGGCTAAAGACTTGTAATGTAGCTTATCAAATGAAGGATATAGAAAATTCAAAAATTAAAGAGACTAAGAGTTCGCAAGAAAAGGATAAACAAAATAAATCAATAATTTTCAACTCTTCTTGCTCTCCTATTCCAAAAATCAATCGAACCATAACCTTATTCAACAATTCTAGTGCACTTCAAGCAAATCCTGCATTTTTTCCTTTTTCTTTTCTCTTTTTCTTTCACAAGATCACTCAAATTTCCAGTAATGGTGTTAAAGATTTAATATGAACTTAACTTGTACAGTTCAATCACCATCCCTTTTGTGATCTTTTCTTTTCTCATTCTTTCAATTGTCTTTTCTTTTACTGCTGCTTTTTTTTTTTTTGTTTTTTTGTCACTTCTCTTTCCATTCTTTCTAGCAGCTTTTGTTTTTCTTTTCTTATTTTCACCCCTCTATTCTTTCTTTCTTCTTTTTCTTTTTCAACTTCTTTTTTAATTTCTTTCTCTCACTCTTACTGCTGCTCTTCTTTTCTTTTCTTGTTTTCAATTTCTCTTTTCTTTTCCTTTTCTCTCTTTGCTTTCTTTCTTCTTTCCAGCTCAACTTAGTATTGATCCATGACTGAAAGTATCAAGTCAGGATCTTTATCCCAACATTCTTCCTCACATTCTCTTACATATACTATCATCCATCAAGAGTCTAAATATT
This sequence comes from Voacanga thouarsii, assembly GCA_026120185.1. Taxonomy (NCBI): domain Eukaryota; kingdom Viridiplantae; phylum Streptophyta; class Magnoliopsida; order Gentianales; family Apocynaceae; genus Voacanga; species Voacanga thouarsii. The sequence goes on along the minus strand of JANUWF010001033.1, from coordinate 24,597 downwards.
TGAAAAATTATTTAAACTCTCAACAACAAGCAATGGACAAAATATTGTGACAGGTTTTAAAGAAAGAAATCAACAATTTAGGCTTAAAATAGGCACTAGGGATAATATAACAATAGGTACGCTTGAAAAGCTCAACCTATCCAAAGAAGGCTTATTACCGTCATCCCTAAGTTAAACCATGACTGTCTTTCCTAGTTCACCTCAAGAGGTATTCAAGTAAGTTCTAGAATGCTCCATGAATTTTAGTAGAAAAACAGGTTTAAAAATAATGCAAAGCATTTGATCAAGAACTACTTCGTCCAAGTGAGTGTAAAAAGTCATGCATAAGCCATAAATAATCTAGAAAATATGCTTTATCATCCATCATAAAAACATGCACTAAAAATATAGTTTGAAATCGCAAAGAAAATCTGAAAATTTTCACTCAAAATTCTCTCCTAAGAACCAAGAAGGCTAAAGTATATGCATAGAAGACTTGTTAATCAAAATCACTCCCCCACACTTACACTGGACATTGCCCTCAATTGCCAAAGAAATATAACAAGGAATAAACAATGCCATGGGACCAAAAATATAAAGGAGAAGAGAGAAAAAAAACAAACTTCTATTCGTTTTGCATTGTGCTGTACAAGATATGAATGCTTGAAGAACGAGGCATTGGCAAAGTATCTAAAAAGAAAAATACAAAAGAACACACCAAAGCATAAAAACTAGAAAAGAAAATAAAGCAAAAACAAAAAAAGTAAAACAGTACAGATAAAGAAAGAAAGCAAAAACTACAAAAAAGAAAAAAAAAACATTAAAAGAGAAAGGAAAAACAAGAGTGATCTAGAGAATGTAGATAAGCATCATCAGTCCTCCCCATCATCATTATCCTTATCATCATCAACTAGTGTAGAGATTCCCGCACCACTATGTTGCCCAGAAGAATGCTGCCTCATTTTGGCCAAAATTGTTCCTAAAATTAGAAAAAGCCATCTACCCCACTTTAACCGTAGGAATTGAATAAAAATCATATCTTTGTGCTCTTGTATGCATGGGAAAGCAAAAGATGTAAGCTTTGTGCACAAATCTAAGCTCCTTGCTTGTGTATTGAATGTGATGTTGTTGTGAAAAATGAAAGAATTCGAAGATTTTGATCTGTAGGATCAACAAAAGTGAGGTAGATAGATGTTATAGAAGTGGTTAGGAGGTGAAAAATCAAAATTTGGGAAGTGGGGGATGCGAAGCCGGCGCGAGTTGGAGAGAATTTGAGAGGGAGATTGGAGATTTTGAAGAAAAAGTGGCCAAAATGGCCCTTAAGAGCGCGCCTACCCGATAGAAACTGGCGTCGGTCCTGGCTCTTGGAACCAGTGCCGGCTTAGTTCTGTCCGGGTTTCCAGAAATTTTTTTTTTAAACTCTAAATAAGAATGCAGAAAACACACTAATGCTGAATAATGCACTTGAATAAAAAAAAACAATCAATCAAAACGACATGAATAAAAAAAATTGTCTCAATCACAAAAACTGGAAGTAAAGAAAAAGGCTTCAATGTTTTCCACGACTTTGATCCCGTGGATTTTCCTCCGTATTTCTTAGCAATGTCCCAACTTGACGGTCTCCCAGTAGTTTGGCTAACTGACTAATTTGGTTTTCCAAGTTTCGCATGGAGGCCTCCAGGTTCCTTGTTGTTGCGTCGACCCCTTGGAACTTAGTCTCCGTTGTACTTACCAATTGGTCAATCAACTATTCCAATGGTAGCTTTAAAAGTGCTGCAGTGTTGTTCATGGGGTTTTGGTTCCTTTGATTGCCTCCAAAATTGAAAGAACCCTGCCTAGGTTGATTCCCATTGCTTCAAGAGAAATTAGGGTGATTTCTCCAACCAGGATTATTGGTAGAGTTATAAGGGTTGTTACCTGATCGGACATTATCTGCGAAGGCCGCTTGTTCCGAAGTTTCTTGGAATGACCCCATATTTTGGTATTCATGATTAGGGTGTCCCTCTCCACAGAAATCACAACTTACATTTAAAACCTGGCCTTGAGGCATCACCATCTGTTCCATCTTCTGGGTTAAGGCGTCCACCTTAGCTTCCAATGTTGCCACAACATCCATTTTGTGCACTCATTGCACACGAGCTCTAGACCTTGCACTTCCCCAAGAATAGTTATTAGAAGTCAAACTTTTAATAAGCTCAAATACCTGTTCCGGGGTCTTATGATTGATGGAACCCCCTGCAGAAAAGTCCACCACTTGCTGTGTTGTGAACGTGAAGCCATTCAAAAAGATAAGTATCTGCATTCCCAACTCAAATCCATTGTGTGGGCATTTTCTTAACATCTCATTAAATCTCTCCCAACTTTCATATAAAGGCTCAGAATCTAATTGCTAGAAGGCAAAGATTTCATTTCTAAGTTTGGTTGTCCTAGCTGAAGGAAAATATTTGGCCAAATATTTTTCAGCTAGGGCATTCCAAGTTGTGATGGAACCTGTAGGCAAAGATTTTAACTAAGATTTAGCTCTATCTCTCAAGAAAAAAGGAAAAATTCTTAACTTTATGGCATCCTCAAAGACACCATTCATCTTGAAAGTATCACAAATCTCAAGAAAACTAGCTAAGTGAGCATTAGGATCTTCTTCAGGTAACCTATCAAATTGAATCATATTTTGCATCATTTGGATAATGTTGAGCTTTATTTCGAAATTGTTTGCATCTACCCTAGGCCTAGTGATACTTGAGCCTATGCCCGAGATTGCGGGTTTCACAAAGTCGTCCATAACCCTCATATCATCCCAGCATTGTTCTGTTGAGCATCATCCATCTCGACGATCAAGTTCATTTGAATTGTCCGGCGAATCTTTGACAATGTTCTTTTGATTTCAAGATCAAAATCGACTATCTCGTCTTCGGATGTTCGGGTCATATACTAAGGATAACACCTAAAAAAATGAGAAGCAAGTTAGATAACAGAATTAATAATTAAAACAAAATTAAAAGGTTACAAAGTTAGTAAATCAAACATAGTCAAAGTTAGTAGGTTAGGTTAGGTTACAAGGGTGTACAAGAATACATGAAATACAAAAGATAGCACTTTTTTTTTGCAAGAAGAACAATTGTACATATTATACATATTTACGTATTTACATATTTACATGGTTAAATCAACAAAATCCAAACTTTCATACTATTGTTCCCCGGCAACGGTTCCAAAAACTTGATGTTTTTGGCACGAGAAAAGAATTATTAAACAAATAAACACAGATTTCTCCCCGGCAACGACGCTAAAAACTTGATGTGTCCAGACTTGGGTATAAAAATTATATAAAAATAAGCACATTCCCAATCAAGTTTAAATTAAAACATTAACCTAAATTCACACATATGAGCAAGCGTACTCATCATTAACCAAGCATAGGGTTCAAATGAGTGTCGATCCTCAAGGAACAAGTAGACATTAATCCCTTTTCTTTTATTGTTTAACCGACTCGATAAAGTGAAAAAGAAATAAAATAAAACAAAAAAAATAAAAATAAAAATATATACATGTCATGGATGGAGAAGTATGTAATTCAAACCATTGTATAGACAAACATGATCTTAAAGTATCTAACCATTATCATAACTAATCATTCTCTTGGCATCATGAAGAATTAAGATAAATTAGATCACTTGGTCTATCTCAACTAATTACTGCATTCTAGATAAATTAGCATCACTTGGTCTGTTGCAACTAATTCATCCAAAAGATGCATTAAACACAATCATTGATTAAATTTTCTTGGTCTGGTAAATTTAAAATATGAAATTAATCAATGAATCATTGGTCTGACAAACATCAATTAACCTTTAATTACTCAATCATCAGCAATTAACCTCTTTGGTCTAACAAGTTAATAGCCAATAAATATGAAATTAATCAATTGCAACCACCATCAACCTCTTTGGTCTAGCAAGTTAATGAAAAGAAACAACTAATTAATCTCGTAATATGCCCAAGTAATTAAATATCAAGAAGAACAATCAATTAATCAAAAGATCAAATAACTCAAAGAATCATGAATATCTAAAATAATGTCAAATTACAATTAAAAAAATTAACATATCATTGTTTAAGAAAAAGAAAACAAAGTAAAAGAAAACATTCATAGACAAGCCTCCTTCTTTTTCCTTTGAAGACCTTCTTGCACAACCCTCCTTGAATTGAAGAATTCCTCCTTTGATTGAGCAATTTTCTATGATGATCAATGAATTCTCTCCTTTTCGCTTGTGTTTTTCATTTATTTATAGGCTTAGGAAGTGCCTAAACTCGTAGGTACAATGTTCTTGGCCAAGTAGAAGTTAGAAGATACTAAAACTCCACAGATTATCAAAAATCGCGTAGAAAAATCAAAGCACCGCCTTAACTTCAGGGCATAGCCGGCGCCGTCTTGGCTCTTGAAGCCGGCGCCGGTTGTGTTCTGGTTCTCTACTTGTTCGCCGATTTTTTTCCGAACTTCACACAATATATTCCAAATTGCAGCCAGCGCCACCTTGGCTCTTCAGAGTCAGCGCCAGTTCCACTCTGTTCCGCTCTGTTTTGACAATTTTTTGTTGCTCCGAAATTCGTGTAATCCAGTGCATGGTCGGTGCTGGTTCTAGGGCCCTAGCCGGCGCCGCCTTTCCTTTGTTTTGCAACGTTTTTATTTTGTTTTACCCTCAAAATCTATAATAATGAACAAAATACCTTTCCAATGGTAAAATCTCAAATATGAAGGAATGTGACTAGTTATTGAACAAAATGTCTCACAAAAGAACCTCAAATAACTAGAAAAAATATGACTAATTTAGCCCCTATCATATTACCAATGGATCATTATAGTAGCTCCTTTGACATTAAATCCATGAATAATTGTCCATAATGATGTTTTGAACATCGCACTCAAAGAAAAATAAAAATCAAATAAAAAAATAAAATCAAACAAAAATAACAGAAAAATGAAGAAAATAAAAATACATAAACTAGAACAAACTACCTAAACACAAAAGTTAGTGATATTTACAGGTGCAAAAAAGGGCTAAATCAACAAGATTCGAGTGTTTTAGATAGTGCCCATCTCCGGCAACGTCGCCAAAAACTTTATGCGTATTTTTTAGTGTAGAAAATATTATCAACAAAGTCCACTATCAATCAAGCTTTAATTGAAATGCTAATCACTAAAATCACACATATGGGCAAGTATACCCATCATATAGTACATGAAATAGCAAGTATCGAATTTACGAGAATTTAGACTCTCATCTTATTTTATCTAAATCTTTATTTTTTTAGCTAATAAAATAGAAGATATAAATAAAACACTTTCCTAATATACTAGAGAAAAGTCAAGTCACACAAGAAAAGTCACAAGGATAATCAAGGAGTGAGAACAAGAAGAAAAGACAAGTAAATAGATATAAATCCATGAATACACAATAATGATTAACTAGTTATTCTCTCAATTAATTATTATCTTGACATCAGAAAGGAATTTAAGTAAGATATAATTGTTTCCCAAGTCATGAACTCACTTATGTAGACTCCACTTCTTTCTCAATCCATGGAACCACTATCTCTTGATTAATTTAACAGATTTTTCAATCGCACTAAAATAGCTAAAAGATGCATTAAATTCTTCCTTCAATAATTACCCATATACTCTATGTAATAAATATGAAATTAGTTAATAACCCTATGCTCTAGGTGAAATTACCCAATCTTTGATCATTTTAGTTCTTTAATCTTAACTTCGTTTTCCAAGTCCATCAAGATCAAACAAATAGGAAATCAATGCAATGAACTTCTAACGTCGTTTCCCAAGTTAATTAGAAGAAAGCACATCAATAACTAATGATAAAAAGTAATCAAATACTAAGAATAACAATCACTTGATCAAAGAACTAAAATTAATGCAAAGCCATGAATCCAAAAATATCCTTTAAATACAATTAAAATTATTAAAACTCAAATTGTCAATAAATTACAAAGAAGAGAGAAAGAAACCACTCATAAACAAGTAAGCCTCCTTCTTCTTCATTGAAACCTTCTTGATCAACTTCCCTTCCCTCTCCAAGAATCTCCTTGATCCTCCTAAATCTTGGTATTTCTCTAGGAGTTTTCTAAAAATATTACATTGAAGAATTACAAACTATGAAAACTAGTTTGTATAATGTTATTCTCTTGTATTTATAGGAGTTCTAATTGCTAAAAAGTGTGTACAAGAGTCCTAAATTAATCCCAAATCAGTTTCCAAAAAAATCCTTATGGAATTTGCCAAAATCTACTCAAAAAATGAAATTCGCCGCCTTACAGATTGGACCTGACACCGGGTCCTTCCTAAAATGCTTCCTAATGAACAATACACACCCGGTGCTAGGTTAGGAAGAACACCCGGTGCCGAGTGCTTCCTAAAATGCTTCTGAAACTCCTATGTCCTGCTCTGTTCTTCTAGAAGTGACCCCCGATCGGCCTAGGCAGACCACCTGGAGCCGAGTCAACACTATTTAGCCCAATTTTTCACCATATTCTGTATAAAATCATTAAAATACCTTTTCAAATGTAAAATATCAAATAGGAAGGAAAACGACTAGTTATTACATCAAAAGTATCACAAAAGAACGTCAAATAACTAGGAAAATATAGACGAATTTAACACCTATCAATAAAAATATAATATCTACTAAGAATTGTTCTATAGAAGTAGTACTAAGAAGTAGCAAAATAGTACTTGAAACAAATAGTAATTTATTAATAATCTAATAAAATATAAGATATTTATATAGATATTAATATATATCATAAGAATAATAGTTACTAGTAATCATATATATATATGTATACCGTTAGCAACAATACTATTAATATCAATTTTAATATATATGTGAACTATATAGCTAAAGAATAATAATAATAATAATAATAATAATAATAATAATAATAATAATAATAATAATAATAATAATAATAATAATAATAATAATAATAATAATAATAATAATAATAATAATAATAATAATAATAATATAAGTTCATAAAATAATGTTTTAGAAAGTTATGGAAAAATTTGGAAGACTTTAGAACAATGTGGAAACTTTTAGAACTTTTTAGAAAAATATAAAAGAATGAAATTAATATAAAATAATATGATAAATGTAATAAATATCTAAACTTTAATAAAATTTGTGTGTCCCACTGACAACTATGCTTACTTTATTAAAGGTGTGGACCCACCTAATTAATGAAAAGATTAGGTAATCAAATTGGATTTTGCTTCTTAAAATAATATTAATAATAATAACTAAAAATAATGTTGGGTGCGTGTGTGTGCGTACTGATAATAGTATAATATTGTTAATAAGATAAATGTATAGTATTAACATTAGAAGTAGTAACGAAATAGGACTAATATAATATGTAATAATAATAAATATTTTTTGTATAAAATATTCATTTCTCAAATAATGATTTTCTTGAAAATAGTTTTACAAAATCCATGAAAATTCTCATATGATATTTAAGAATTCACAAGAATAGTAAAAATATCCTATTTTTAGGACGGTTCAGGGTAAGATGTTACAGTGTATTCCTTATACTTGGGCTTTTGATCTTTGCATACCTCCTGAATTATTGTTCAAAGTAATATGGTCCATCAACTCAAAAAGTTCCTTTGGAGTCTTTGAAGAAGCTGAACCTCTCGATGAAGCATCAACCATTTGTTTTGAAAAGAAATTCAGACCATTAGAGAAAATTAACATTTGTAATCCAAGATCAAAACTATATTGGGAGCATTTTCTTATCATTTCCTTAAATATCTCCCAAGCATCATGAATTGTCTCTCCATCTAATTGAGAAAATAAAAAGATGTCATTCCTTAACTTGGCTATCCTAGTTGGAAAAAAATATTGGGAAGGAATTTCCCAACTAGTTGTTCCTATGTTGTGATAGATCTAGTTGGTAAAGACTTTAGCCATGATTTTGTGCGGTCCCTCAATGAAAATGGAAATAATGTAAGCCTTATAGCATCCTCTAATACATCATTGATCTTAAGATTATCAAAATCTCTAGAAATGGTGCCAAATAATTTTTAGGATCCTCATCTAATAATCCATCAAATTGAATCGTTTGTTGAATTATTTGAATGAAATTAGGCTTGATCTCAAAATTGTTAGCATCAACTCTAGGCCTCACAATACTTGAATCGGTACCCGAAAAAGTAGGTCTAGTATAATCACCAATTATTCTCCTCTCATTACCATTACTATTATCTCCTTGATTAACCTCCTTCTTTACAAAAATTTTACTTGAAGTATCTAGTTTTTCAAAGTTTTTTAAAGCTCTTTGTTTCTGTTCCCTGCACAATTTTCAAAAATTCCTTTCTATCTTACTATCAAACTCAGCCAATTCTTTACTACAATCTCTTCTATGCATACATAAGAATAATTTTCCTACAAAATAAAGTAAAGAAAAACTAAAGTACTAAAAATTCAAATTAAATTATTTACATTAAACAAAACAAGTATAGTAATAATAAAAGAATGAACAAGTAAACCATAGCAAAAGCAAAGTTTTATAACAAATATTCAAAAGAACCTAATAAAGCAAGGATTGTAAAAGTAAAAATATCTAAAAGCAAAGTTCCCTAGAAAATGAATATGTCAACTACCTCAGAAAAGTAAAAAAAAAAAAAAAAAAGGATATTAACAAACTAGACTAAAAGTTGAATTAACAAAACTTAAGTATTTTCAATATATTGGCAACTAATCCCCTGCAACAATACCTAAAACTTGGGGGTTCGCATGTGTGCTATAAAAATATATCCAAAGCTCAATCAAATTTTAATTTAAAATACTAAATTAACTCGCGTACATACAGATTTGGGCAAGTATACCTATTATGTAGCATAGAGTTTACTTAGTAAGTATCGAAGAATCCCTAGGAACCTTATCACCTACCCCTATTTTCACCTTTGTTTCATTGTTTAATCAACTAAAATAGGAAAATTAATTACTAGCTACTACTGATTATAACTAACTACTAATGAGAAGCACATCAAAAATACACCAAACTAATTCATAAGGTAAAATCTAGAAGATTACAAAAGGCAAGATACAAGCAAGAAAAAAGAAATTAAACATATAACCTAGCCTTGACCCAAGTTCATTTTGTCCATAGTTGAACCGTGAACTATGAGTTGTGGTCAACGGTCTAGTTCAGGTTGGGGTTTTTCCCCAACCGTCAAACCATCGATTTTATTTTTTAAAATTTTTTAATTTACATGTGTTAGCATAATATGCTGACAAGTGTCATAAAAAAATTTAAAAAAGAAAAATTAAAAAATAAAAAAGAAAATGGGCCCTTGCACATGGCCATTATGGCCATTCCCAGTGACTGTTGCATGCAATGGCTAGCTTCTTCTTCTTCTTCTTATTATTATTATTATTATTATTATTATTATTATTATTATTATTATTATTATTATTATTATTATTATTATTATTATTATTATTATTATTATTATTATTATTATTATTATTATTATTATTATTATTATTATTATTATTATTATTATTATTATTATTATTATTATTATTATTATTTTACTCCCTTATTCCCTCTATAAATAAGACATAAATCTAATGAATTCATCACTTCTCAACTCTCAACTATCTCTCAACTTTTTTAACTCTCTCAATTCTCAATTCTCAATTCCTAATATATATTATTGTTATATATATTTTTTAATTTTTGAAAACAAATATCTCATCCAAATAGCTCTAAGGGTAAGGAGAAAATGAGTGATAGTGCTAGCTTTAATCTAAAATTTCAACTGGAGACTTTTACTACTCCATCCAGTTATCAATCGGCTTCTAGTTTTGATCCAAATTTTTTTTCGGTGACATTTTCTTCATCAACAGCTGATCAACTAGTGCAAGTTAATAATGAAGAAGTTGAAGTTCAACAACAACATTCTCAAGAAAGTAATCTACAAACCGATGCCACATCAAAAAAAGTGCAAAAAATAGAAGTTGATATGTTCACCAAGTATTTTTACCATCACAAAAATGTCATCCAGTGAAATGAAAACTAAGTGTAATTATTGCACTAGTGTTCCTAAATTATATTCATTCAAGTTAGGAATGGGTTATAGCACACTCTGTCAACATCTAAGAAGACACCATTCTCAAGAGTTCGATTTTGATTCCAAACAATAACAAATTATTGGGTACACTACTACTACTACTACTTTTACTCTGTTTGTTGGTTTATTTAAATTTACTAATAAAGTAAATAGAGATGAATTAGCTAAAATGGTACCTATAGAACATCTTTCATTTAGTTGTGGCGAAAATTTACAATTTAATAATTATTGTCAAAATGCTTTAAATCCTACTGCAAATTATGTTCCCCATACTGCCCTCACACGTACACTTAGAAAATTATATAGGGAAAGTAAGAATCAATTAACTCATTTTTTTTTTAAATTTACCTAGTAAATTTTCTTTATGTAGTGATACTTGAAGTATCACTGGCAAACTCATTCTTATATGGGTGTTCCATGTCATTGGATAGATAATGAATGAAATATTCAAAAATGATTAATAGCTTATAGAGCCTTTGATAGTCTACATTCTACTAAAAATATTTGTCAACTATTAGTTGTTATTTTAGAAATATATGGTTTACTGAATAAAATTTTTTCGATTTCTTTTGATAACACAAGTGCAAATACCGCCTCAATTGCTAGTCTTAAAAATTTAATTGGGTTAACTTTTGGAGGTAAATTTTTTCATGTTAGGTGATATGTTATATTTTAAACTTATGTGTACAATATGGTTTAAAAAGTCTTGATTTTTATATTAAACTAATAAGAACTGTTTTTTCTTATTTATAGCTTAGGCTCACGGTTAAAAAAGATTGGAGTCAATTTTGTAGATGTAATGGCATAAAACCAAAACAATTTCCAAAAGATGTCCCACATAGATGGAATTTAACATATGAATTGCTAAATGAATTTTTTCCATATAAAGAACTTTTATATGCTTTTTTTGCAAATAGATCTTTTCGAATACATTTGTTTCCTCAACAATGGAGTGTTTGTGAAGGTATTTTACATATTTTAAAAATATTTAATGATGCTACTTATAATTTATCTGATATTGATTATCATACTACACATTTAGGTATTCAAGAATGTGTTAATGCTAGTGCAATTTTTAATGAATATTCTAGTGATACTCTTTTATCTTCGTGTATTAATACTATGAAAACTAAATGGTTAAAATATTATTTAGATATACACGATATTAATTTACTGGCTGTTGTTCTTGATCCACGTATGAGAATTTAGGGTTTACAAGAATATCTTACTAATTATTTTGATTCTTTATTTTCTAAACATAATATTGAAGATAATAATGGTGATGATGATAGTAGTACTCAAGATCTAATATGTCCTCCTGATATTTTTTGTATAATCACTAACGTAAGGAATATTCTTCGTGACTTATATTATGAATATTCTAGAAGGTATGGTGGGGCTATCCAAAAAACTCAAAATATTGATATTCCAAATATTCAAAAATTAACCAAGCAAATAAGATAATGGTAGAAAGGTCAAAATGACCAAGAGGATCTTTAAGTTCTACGACGGAACTTGAATTATATCTAACTTAAAATTTGAAGTGAAATGAAACATGTGTAAGATTTCATATCTTCAAATGGTGGAAAGAAAATGAGAGTAAATTTCTTGTTGTAACACTAATGGTTGAGAAGATTCTTGTTGTTCCCGTTTCAATTACAAGCCTTTAATGCTGGAGGAAACATTTTGAGTGAAACTCGCTCAAGAATGGCGTCGGAAGTTTTTGAAGTTCAAGCATGTTTAGATGATTTGATTGGAGCTGAAAACCATCAACAAGAAAATGAGCAGTCATATATCAATAATTTTTGAATGTAGACACGGAAAGAACTACTACAGCCGAAAGTAAAAACAATTAAAGGTAAAAAATGGTTAAAAGGTAAGAGAACTACAAGAGCTTTAATTCCTCTATACTCTAAGAAGATACGTAGGCAACTTAATTTTATAAAATTAAAATTAAATTCAAGCTCTTTTTTAAAAATATTTTTTATGTTTGTAACTTTTTTTTAAAACTTATTTTTCATACTTTTTATACTTTTTCAAAAAAATAAAAAATTTCAAAAAAATTTAAAAACCGCCATACCTGAGGTTGGCCAACTGCAACCGTCAACCGTCAAACTGTGAAACCGGGATTAAAGGTTTAAGGTTGAGGTTTGCCATTTTTTCCAACCGTCAACTGGAGGTTGACCAATTGCTAATCGGATGTTTGTCAATTGTGGCCATCCTTATTATAACCAAAATGAATTCCCCCAAAATAGTGATCATTTATTAAATATCATTTAATTAATTAAATTCAAATTCAAGCATTGGCAAGGATCCTCCAATATTATAAAACTCACTCTTTTTCAAGTAATGGTTTTCCTATTCTTAAGCCCAACCCATAGATATCTCTATTATACAAATTAAACCCAATGTTGCATATAAATAAAAAATCCCAAATCCCATAGCAAGATGTGCTATATCCCTATCTCTAGATGACCCGACAACCTCATCCATCATAAAATTCTAATCCCCTAAATCCATTCTCAAGTTTATCAAGAAAAAATAAATATATTGAATTAATATAAATGGGTACCCATCTCATATATTCTTTCTCAAGTTTAATATAAGAGAATATCTCAATCTATCAATTCAATCAATCAAATCCAAGTGATGGAATACTCAATTAAGATTCAATAAACCAAATAATATTCAAACACACACTCAAATTAGGGTACAACCCTTTAATTACAAATAAATTCAAGTAATAATAATATCTCCAAATCAAATATACAAAGTAAAAGAAAAGGAAAACTCATGGACAAATGCCCTTCTTCTACTTTGAATCTTTTTTTGGATACTTCTCTTCTTTTCCAATCTTACCTTAATCTTTTATCCTAACTCTCCATGATATTTCCAAGGGTTTCTCTTAGATGTATTTCATATTGCTCTCTATGCCTCTCTTACAATTGAGGGGTATTTATAGGTTTTGCGTGAACAACCTTTAAAATAGCAAAATATGGGCTAATCTATGATGTTGCACGGCATTGTAAAAGGTGTTCTGCAAGGTTCCATGCATGCATTCCACTAGTTAGATCAACTTGAAATGATGTCATGAGCCTTGAGTTTATATTGTGTAGTAATCGTGCACACCGGCATTGATATTGAGCTACATGACACCGTCAACTCCTAGGATGTTTGCTATTTCTAAACTCTGAACATGCATGGTGTCGTGCATGGTGTTGGGCACAGTGGCATGATCTTAACCTCTGAAACTCAGATACTACACAAAGACGTGCAATATGATCTCAACGATATTGTATAACTTCAGTTAAGCTCTTTTTCAGTCTTTTTCTCCTTGAATCCACCTCTAATTTAAACTCATTGCATCCTACATTAAATAAGAAGAAAATAAGGAGTTAAGTAGCAATCTATAGAAAATTCTTAAAGACTTAAAAGTACAAATGATATGTAAAATATACATATAATAAACAATTATCACTACCTTTAGGGGAAAGGATATCGTAGTCAAGGACACTTTATACTCAATATTGCCAATGTATGTGATGAATGAAAATGCTATTTCTTCTGCTTACTTTGTTGATTCATTTAATTTATGACATGCTAGATTAGGACGTGTTAATTTTGGTTATCTTAATAAAAATGCAATCTCTTGGTTTAATTTTTTAAATTGATTCTTCTTGTATAGAAAAATGTTAAATATGTGCTGAGATTAAGATAACTAAAAATATATGTTTTTCTATTAATAGAAATACAAATTTATTAAACCTAATTCATACAGACTTAAGTGATTTAAAACAAATTATGATTAATAAGAGATATTATGTTATTTTTATAGAAGACTTTTTGAAATTCACTAGCTTTTTTGTCTTATAAAACTGAAGTAGAAAACAAACTAAACAAAATTGCTCCATCTTATTCATTTGAATCTAGTAGTGTTGCTGAAAGGAAAAATAGAACACTTAAAGAAATAATAAACATTATGTTGATTAGTTCTTTAATTTGCACCTAATAATTTATGGTGTGAAGCTATTTTGTCTACATGTCACTTACAAAATATGATCCCACATAAGAAAACTGGAAAGACACTTTATAAATTATGAAAATGTTATGCATCTTATTTGAAATATTTGAAAGTGTGGGAATGTTTTGCTAAATTTATACTGCCGAAACCTAAGAAAATGAAGATGGGTTCTAAAATATTTGATTGTATATGTGTTGGATTTTGATAGGGGTAAAATTCATCTATATTTTTCTAATTATTTGAGGGTGTTTTATGATACATTTATTGTAATAACTAAATATATTTCTTCATATTTAATATTTTACCCTTAAAAGGGTATTTTAGATTTTTATTGCAGAAAACAATGAAAAACAAACAAACCATCATCGTTAGAGCACGACCAGCGCCTGCCGTGACCCATGGAGCTGGCACTGGCCCTAATCTATCCAATGTCGGTGAGCTTCCCAATTATGCGTGAATTTGATAATTTTTCAAGAATTTTGGTATTTTCCAATCTTTACTTGGCCCAAGACTCTTAGGGAACAAATTTTAATCTCTTGGAAGCCTATTTAAACAAGAAAAACACAAGTCAAAGGTATAATTTGAAGGATCCAAGCTAGCTACTTATTATTCAAAGACAAAATTACCACTCAAAGGGGCATTGTTCAAATGAGGTTTTCAAGAGAAGAAGAAGGGCTTGTCTATGAGTTCTATATTTTATCATTTGTTTACTTTTCTAGAACAATGATATGCGTAATGTTTTTATTGTAATTAGATATTATTTTGAAATTATGATTTTGAATTAATTAGGATTTTTTATCAATCTATTATTATCATTGGTATTTGATTACTTGTTATTATTGGTTATTGATGCTTTTTCTTCTAATTAACTTGGGAAACGATGTTAGAAGTTCATTGTATTCATTTCATATTTGTTAGATCTTAATGGACTTAGGAAATGAAATTAAGATTAAAAAACTAAAGTAATCAAAGATTGGTTGATTTCACCTAGAGAATAGGGTCATTGGCTAATTTCATGTTTATAAGGTATGAGTTTAATGCATCTTTTGATTGCTTTGATTTGATTGGGAAATCTGCTAAATTAATCAAGGGATAGTGATTCTACGGATTGGAAAAGAAGTGGAATCTACATAAGTAAGTTTATGACTTGGGAAACGATTGAATTTTACTTAAGTTCTTTCATGATACCAAGATGACAATAGATTATAATGAATGCTAAGTAATTCAATATTATATTTTCAAGAAATTGTCTAGTTACATGAATTTGCATTCTTGAGTTATATTTATTTTTATCTTTACTTATTTTTCTTTTTATTCTCCTCTTTTATTAGCTAAACAATAAAGATTTGGGTCAAGTAAGGTGGGAGCCTAAATTCTCGTGGATTCGATACTTGCTAGTCCCTATATTATACGATGGGTATACTTGTCTGTATGTGTGATTTTATTGGTTGAAATTTTAATTAAAACTTAATTAATTGTGTAATTTATTGGTAATATTTTCTACACAAAAAAACACGCATCAAGTTTTTTGCGCCATTGTCGGGGATGGGCACTATCGAAAACACTCGAGTCTTGTTGATTTAGCCTTTGTTGTATTTGTATATATCACTACTTTTGTATTTAGGCAGTTTGTGAATATTTTTAATTTGTATATTTTTCTTCTCTTTATTTTTCTATTATTTTTGTTTATTTTTATTTTTATTTTCAATTTGATTTTTATTTTTCTTTGAGTGCGAGATTCAAAATATCATCATGGACAATTATTCATAGGCACAATGTCCAAGGAGTTATAATGATGATATGTTGGTAAGGTTGCAAGCTCTCATTGATGCTTTTAGTGAGACATCACTTGAAGCTTCAATCCAATCCTTTATTACCAACACAAACATGTCCATTAGGAGGTACGAAGAAGCATCCCAACGAATGAGCTCTGCAAGAACACAACTAGCCAAGTTGGTGGAGAATGTCATAAAGGCCCATACACTTGAACAATAGGACCCCTAAGAAGAGGGGAGAGGATATGAGGAACACTTGCCCATTGTGCCAAGAGAGGTATTTGATTCTATTCTATGTGCTAATAATTCTAATATCTCTTTGTCACATGATTTCTTGGGTTCCTCTAAATTCTTAGAGAACAATGGTCCAAATGATAATGTATTAACCTTAACATGCTTTAAGGAGTTGGATCTTTCACTGATACATCATAAGAAGCCCTTGAAGTATGCTAACAAATTTTACCCTTCACCCCATCCAAAGGGAGGTAACTTAGTTTTTGTAGACTATGAATTGAAAAGTAAAGATTTCTTAATCCTATCTTTGAAAACTCAATTGCTAAGTTTCAAGGGGAATTTTCGTTGTGACA
Source organism: Voacanga thouarsii (assembly GCA_026120185.1). Classification (NCBI taxonomy): domain Eukaryota; kingdom Viridiplantae; phylum Streptophyta; class Magnoliopsida; order Gentianales; family Apocynaceae; genus Voacanga; species Voacanga thouarsii. The sequence continues at coordinate 8,079 of JANUWF010001033.1, read as the reverse complement.
CATCTTTTGAAGGGAAAATGGTGGTTTCAAGTTTGATGTATTCTCTAGATACTATATGCACTCCTATGTTGAAAACAATATTTGTGTGCTTAAAGGAATGTTAGAGAATGAGGTTCATGTATTTTGTTTTACTGAGAAAAATTATTTTTATGAACATGACCCTTTTCAGAAACTTCCATTCTTTCTACATTCATCTTGCCTATTTTCTGCTTTGAGCTTCAACTTCTTCGATAAAGGTTTGATGAGAAAGCATGATAAGTGGAAAGAGTATGTATCTTTATTTTGTGTTTAGTTTTGTTAAGTGTTTTGTTTTTCCTCTCCCAAATAAGGAAAATATTTTCCAATTTAAGTATGGAGGAGTGAGTCGTGTTTTTATTTATTTTGTTAATATTTTTATTAGTATTTCTCTTTAGTTTGTTCTCTTTTATTTAAGTGTGTGTGTGTGTGTGTGTGTTTTTTTTTTTTTTTTTACTTTTATTTTCTTTATGCTTTTATTTGTGTTTTATTTTGTTGGTAGGAATAAATACTTCATGGATAAGCCCTTCTTTCTATTCCAAGTTTTGATATCTATTGGAGCGTTATTGCACGTGGAAAGTATTGCTTAACCTTCTACCTCCCTTATTATTTTTTTTCCATTTGGAGATACTTTCTTGTTTTTATTTTTGGCCAATAAGGACATTGTCCAATTTAAGTGTGGGGGAGTGGTTTGGTGATATTCTTTGTCTAAACTTTTATCAATCATCTTCATGTTTTCTTGATATTGAGCTACTTTGGAAAAATTTTAAAATTTGAAAAAAAAAATTGTTGTAATTTCCTTGACAATTTTTAAAATTTTTTAAATTTTTGAAAATTTGGAGATTTGGAACTAAAATAAGTTTATTTGTCTATAATGGAGTTATGATTTTCTTTTTAACTTTGGATATGGATTTATCATTCATTATGGTTGGATTTTTATTTAAAAGATAAACTTGTGTATTAAGTTAGATTTTGCTAAATCTTGAGAATTTAAGTTAACCTTGGTTATATTTGGTATTTGAGTTTTGTTTTATTATTTAAGTTAAATGTGGATGATATGATGAAATATAGGAAGAGTTGCTTGATTAATTCTTGTATTATAGATTTAAAATTTGCTTGACTTTGAGTTGTGAATAAGGAATGTGAAAAAAAAAAATTTAGTGAAAAAAGAAAAAATGTGAGTTGAAAAAATTTTGCTTTCATCTTTTGAGAAAAAAGAAAAAAAAAAGAGAACCTTTTGTAGAAAAAAGGGAGTTAATATGGAGAGAAGTAGCAAGTATTGTTCGGTGTACTCTCTTAAGACTATCTCGAAGGCAAGAAAGCAAAAAACCAAAGATAAAACGATGAAAAAGAAAAAAAACGATAATGACGATAAGGGGGTCAATACGGTGCATAAAGAGAAATTCATTCACTTGAGGCTATAAAAAAAAAGTAGAGTGTTTTTCTTATTTCATTAACTTGAATTGTGTAAATTTGAGTTTATAATACTTGAATTAGTTAAATAGCTTGACTTGTATGATTTATGTTATCTATGTTTTTACTTGGGGAGTATGGTAATTTTCTTGACTAGATATAAGCTTGTTTAACTTAACTTTGATGGCCTTGGAATTATTTGACTTAATGCATGAGTTTGAAAGGTTTTAAAAGGGTTAAGTGAATGATAAGTTTGTATTTGAGATTGGAAGAAAATTATTCCTTTATTATGGATGAATTTGCCAAGGATAAGTTGACAAGTTATTTTGTCTTAAGCCATGTGCTTAGTGTTTTAATTCTTATTTGCTTGTGGACAAGCAAAAATTCAAGTGTGGGGTATGTGATAGGGGCAAAATTCATCTATATTTTTCTAATTATATGATGGTGTTTTGTGATACATTTATTGTAATAACTAGACATATTCCTTCATATTTGATATTTTATCTTTGAAAAGGTGTTTTAGAATTTATTGCAGAAAACGACAAAAAAACAAACAAACCGTCGCTGTCAGAGTATGGCCTGTGCCGGCCGTGACCCACTGAGCTGGTGCCAGCCCCATTCTGGAAATGGGGGAATTTTAGTTGAAAAAACAAAGTAGACTGGGCCGACCAAAGCACAGCTAGCGTTGGCCCTGATTTGTTCAATGCGGCGAGCTTTCCAATTATGCGCGGATTTGGTAATTTTTCAAGAGTTTTGGTATTTTTCAATCTCTACTCGGCCCAGGACTCTTAGAGAACGAATTTTAGTCTCTTGGAAGCCTATTTAAATAAGAAAAACAAAAAATAAATGTGTGATTTGAAGGATCCAAGCTAGCTACTTATTATTCAAAGACAAAATCACCACTTAAAGGGGTATTGTTCAAAGGAAATTTCAAGAGAAGAAGAAGGGCTTGTCTATGAGTTCTATCTTTTATCATTTGTTTACTTTTCTAAAACAATGATGTGCTTAATATTTTGATTGTAATTAGATATTATTTTGGAATTATGATTTTGAGTTAATTTGAATTTTTTATGAATCTATTATTATCCTTAGTATTTGATTACTTATTATTATTGGTTATTGATGTGTTTTCTTCTAATTGACTTGGGAAACGATGTTAGAAGTTCATTGCATTGATTTCATATTTGTTAGATCTTAATGGACTTGGGAAACGAATTTAAGATTAAAGAACTAAATTAATCAAAGATTGGTTGACTTCACATAGAGAATAGGGTCATTGACTAATTTCATGTTTATAAAGTATGAGTTTAATGTATCTTTTGGTTGCTTTGGTTTGATTGGGAAATCTGCTAAAATAATCAAGAGATAGTGATTCCATGGATTGGAAAAGAAGTGGAATCTACATAAGTAAGTTCATGACTTGGAAAACGATTGAATTTTACTTAAGTTCCTTCATAATGCTAAGATAACAATGGATTGTGATAAATGCTAAGCAATTCAATATTAAATTTTCAAGATAATTGTCTGGTTACATGAATTTGCATCCTTGAGTTATATCTATTTTTATCTTTAGTTATTTTTTTTTATTCTCTTCTTATTTTATTGGCTAAACAATAAAGATTTGGGTAAAGTAAAGTGAGAGCCTAAATTCTAGTGGATTCGAAACTTGCTAGTCCCTATACTATACGATGGGTATACTTGCCTGTATGTATAGTTTTGGTAGTTGGTATTTTAATTAAAACTTGATTAATTGTATAATTTATTAGTAATATTTTCTACACTAAAAAGGGCGCATCATGTTTTTGTTGGATATGCTGAATATAATGTTCTGATTGTTCTCTTATTTTGAAAAGTGATGTGTTTGATTCTTATACAATCATTGAGACAAAGAATACTAAATTCTTTGAATACATTTTTTCACTTTCTAATAAAAGTTTCTATGAACCTGCTATTAGAGTTATTAAGTACTCTAGTGAAGAATTGAGAATGGATAAAAGGCCAAGAAAATAATTATTTTTTGAAAATAATTGTTACGTTTACTTGATAGAAAATAATCATTTAATTTCTGAAGCAATCTCTTCTTCTGATGCAAGTTTATGAAAAGAAGCAATTAAAATTGAATTAGACTTTATTTTACAAAATAAAACTTGAATTTTAATTGATTTACCACCTGAAGTAAGGCCAATCGATTGTAAGTAGATTTTTAATTGATGTCTTAATTGATAAATACAAAGCTCGTTTAGTAGTAAAAGGGTTTACTCAAAAAGAAAATATTGACTATTTTGATACTTTTGCTCTAATAACTAGAATTTCTTCAATTCGAGTTTTATTTACCTTAGTTTCAATTCATAAAATTTTTGTACATCAAATGGATGTGAAAACTGCTTTTCTTAATGGTAATTTAGAAGAAGAGATTTATATGACTCAACCTGAAGGGTGTGTTTAACCCAGATAGGAAAAAAAAAGTTTGCAAATTACCTAAATCTCTTTATAACCTAAAACTAAGCAATGGTTTGAGAAGTTTAACCAAGTGTTGTTAAGTGATGGTTTTTAATCTGTTGAAGTGGATAAATATGTATATACTAATGTTGTAAATAATGATTTTGTTGTTATAAGTTTATACATGCTTATATTTGGTAATAATTTGAAAGTTTTAAATTGTACTAATTTTTTTTTTAGTTTCTAATCTGATATAAAAGATATGAGTGAAGCTAAAACAATACTAGGTGTTAGAGTTATAAAAAGAATCGATGGTATTACATTGTCACAAGAATATTATGCTGAGAAACGTTTTTAGAAGGTTGATAATTATGATGTGACATTTGTGAGCACTCCTTATGATGCTAACTCTCCATTGAAGAAAAATCTTAGTCTTCTAGTGGCACAATCTAAATATGCTCAAATTATTAGAAGTTTGATGCATCTAATGAATTTCTTAAGACCGAACATTGCATGTACTGTCTGAAGTTAGTGGATATATTCACAATCCAAATCATGAGTATTGGTCTACTTTAGTAAGACTAATAAAGTATTTGAGAGGAATCATAAATTATAGTATCCTAGATGGAGGTTATCCCACTATACTGAAGGGTAAAGTGATGCAAATTAAATCTCAGACACAAATGAGTCAAGATCCATTAGTGACTTCATATTTACCCTCGATGAGGGTGTGATTGCGTGAAATCATCCCTGCAAACGATTCTTGCAAGATCTTTTATGAAGTCAGAGTTCGTAACTTTGCGATTAACTAGAACTAAGACTGATTGGTTAAGAAATTTCTTATCTGATATTCCTTTGGGCATGAAACCTATGTCCTCAATATCCATGCACTGTGATTCTCAAGTAGTAAATTACATTGCCAAAAATAATGCATACAATGAAAAAAATTGACGCATGAGATTGAGACATGATATAAAGTAGCTGCTAAAAGTTCAAATAATTTCCATTGATTTCATAAAGTCAGAAGTGAAATTGGTTGATCCTCTGATTAAATCTTTGGGAAAAATGTTGATTTTGGAAACATCAAGGGAAATGGGACAAAATCCAGTTGAGTTGTTAATTATGACTAAAACCTATCCTATGTGATTGGAGATCCCATGAAATAGGTTCATATGAGTAACAAGAAGTTAAATTTGACTCTAAAAATACTAATGTTAAGTCCCTCTTATAGTGTGTGAATAGTACTTATAACTGCAAATTGCTAAGTGAGGCTGAGTTAAACTCGAAATGGATTCATATCCCTTATGGGAGGTGTAACTAAGTAGTGTACGCTTAATAAATTTACCTATGTAAATATAAAATGGGGTCATTCCTATGAGATGATTTAGAACACTCATAAATAACTAGGCATGCGCATGGCTAATTTGCGCAAAATAGTAATAAATGGCAAAATTGTGGGAGTAAAGGTTGAATAATAAAATATCTAACTAATAATAAAAGGATATCAATTTATAGAAACTATAAGCTTTATTGATAATTCTATAGGTTATATTTTATTGTTATGTGTTTGGCTCATACATCATAAGACACCAAACTTAGAACTTTTATCTGTGAATAAAACTCAACATTTTCTTGTCCTCTTTCTTTATTGGATCCTTTTGAAATATGTCGGAGATTGTTGGAAGGTGTGTTGTATGTCAAAAGGAGTAGCAGCCATTTTTCACCAAGTCTTAAGCCGCTCTACCATATCTCAACTTCCATACCATAAATAAGATTTCTCATCTAAATAGTCATGCTTTAACCGATGTCTTGCAACATCTTTTAATCCAATAACATTTCCTAGATTTCTTTCCTTATGAACGTTGCAAGGCTAGTCTATAAATAGATAGCCACTTCTGTGCAATTGAATCACATAGAACTTTGAAAAATCCTCCTCTTCCGTTACTTCTTCTTCCTCTTCTCTTACTAGCTAGGTTATTTTATTTGTTGGTTTTATTGTTCCTTAAAGGGCTTATTTTTTCCTAATGAGGCTGCTAAAATAGTCTTTTAGGATAGTGTTACTACAACTCAATCCATTATTCTTTTTCATTATTCTTCTATTTTCTTAAATTTTTCCTACAGGGTAAAATTATCAATTTCAGCAAATCTATCATTCATCTAATAAAAAATGTAGATTTCAAACTCAGGATAAAATTATGTAAGAAGATGTGGATACCTAAATGCAATGACAAGGAGAAATATCTCGGACTTCTTTTTGTAAAGGATTGCCAACAAAAAAAAAAAAAAAAGAATTTTAGTGTATTGTGGAGAGATTGGGGAAGAAAATAGGTGGATGAAAAATGAGATCCCTCTCATGGGCAGGTAAAGGAATTCTCATAAAATTAATGTCTCAATTTATTCTTCTATATCCTATGTAAACAATCTTCTTTCTGAAATCCACTTGCTATCAAATGGACAAGATGATGCATGAATTTTGATATAAAAAGGATGATAAGAGACATCTTTACCTCAAATCGTGAGAATCTATCTCGTAAATAGAAAAGAGCCGGTGATCTCGGCCTCTCGATTTTAGGAAATTCCACGATATGAATTAGGCCCTTGTTACTAAATTAGGCTAGCAGATTATAGAAGAAACACAAAAGCCATCGATCAAACTAATAAAATATATCCAAGTACCTCAAAGGACAAAATTTTGAGATTTATGACAAAGTCTTAAAAGTGCATCATAGATTTGGAAAGGAATTTAGGACTGCAAGAACTCTTTGATGAAAGGAATTTGTTTTAAGGTTGGGTAAGAATTCTGACCTTAGAATTTGTGAGGATCCCTGGATTCCAAGAAATCTAGAATATAAACTTGACAGACAATTCTCGCTCTACTTAGTCTCTTGACAAGATGCATGACTTATTTGATTGTCAAATACATTAATAGTAACTTGGACCTACTTCAAAATATTTTCTCCCTTAACATTGTGTTTGTAGTCAAGAAAATTCATATTCTTAAAATAGAACAAAATTCTTAGGTGTGGATTCCTTCCAAGTCGTGGAAATTTTCTCTCAAATCTATTTGTAGAACAAATAAACATTCCACGATCTATGTGGCAAAAAATCTGGATGGCCAAGCTCCATATCCAACATAAACATTTTCTTTGGAGGCTCCTATCCAACACTAGGGTTGTTTAGTAAAATTAAAAATCGAACTAAACCAATTGAACCAACACAACACAACCCAAACTGAATTTTAATTTTTTAGGTTAGTTTGGTTTGAGTTGGGTTAAGAAAATTATAAACCGATAATTTGGTTCAGTTTTTTAAAATTATATAATCCAATCCAACCCAACTCAAACCCACATATATTAATTAAATTTATTTTAATTTTAAAATAAAATTCTGAAAGAGAAACCGTATGTTGTTGGCTATTCTACCGCTCTTTCTTTCTTCCTAAATTCCCTCGATTATCTCAACAAATCCTCTCCTCTTTATTTCTTTCATTTTGAGTCTCGACACTTGACAATGCCACTCTTTATCATCACTTACATCACCATTCCTCTAAATTTGGGAAAGATCATTGGTCTTTGGTCGCTATCGCTTGGAGATGGATGCAGTACTAGTATTTTTTTACCGCTTGGGATCCTTTCAAAACTTCTTCAGTTCATGGTCATAAGACTCATAGGTATTTTCTAACTCGTTGTGGATTTGTGGATGATTTTTCATGATATACTTAAGTTTTTATACTTATTCATAATATGTTTGTAATTATTTTTTATAGTATGTTTTGTAGGTGTATTGAAAAGTTTGAAGATTAACATCTAGTGGAAACTGAAAAATGATATGAAACTAATTTGTACCATTTATTTAGTTTATTAGCAAAACATTCTATATATTTAACTTTATTTAGTTTGTGTTATTGATATTGAGTAATGTTTTGATATTGTATGGAACTATGAATTTAACTTTGATTAGTTTGTATTATTGAAAAGGGATTACTTTTTGTAATATTTAATTAATATTTTTACATGTAATATTTTATCAAATATTAGGGAGTAGTTTATTTATATAATAAATTATATACAAACCAACTGAACCAAACCGAACATAACCTAAGTTGACGGTTTGAAATTTTAAATAGTTTAGTTTGGGTTCAAAATTTCCAAACTGAAATATTTAGGTTGGATTAACAAATAGATAAAGCCGAACCAACCCAACCTATGAACA